>JASDQU010390228.1:0-11033 GCA_032191745.1 Picea mariana | reverse complement strand
AGACTTTTCCATTTTTAAGCCTAAGATGGTTGAAGATCCTACTTTTAAGGATTTTGTTTTTCCTTCTTTGTAATCAAATCCTACAATTGTGGATCTTGAAATTAATGCTCTTAGTTGGAGAATGAGTAAGGAAAAACTATATATATTCCTTATGTGAGCCATGTTGAAAAAGGAGGGAGAGGAAAGGAGAGAGTGCTTAGCTATTGAAAGCCATAGTGCTGAGCTAATGAAGAGCCATAGTCCTTGAATGTAAGAAAGCCTTGAGAGCTCACTTTGAAGAAGGAATATAAAATATCTACATTCTAGTTGGAGCAGGTCCGGAGACGTAACCCCAGAGATGGAGGGGTGAACTCCGTTATCAACATTGGTTGTCTCTCTCTTATTTGCCTTCATGTGTTTTATACTCCTTAATGTTCATTTTTATTATGTTTATGCTTGTAATGCTTTATGATGAATGAACTAATGTTCTCAATAAAACCTGTATAAGCCATAGTCAATTTTAAGATCCTCACATTGTAAACATTTGGGAGAGTAGTACTCAACCCGTTTACGGATCATTCCACCAGGATGCCAATAGTTGGTTGGTGTTGTGGTTTTCATAGAATTTAAACACAAAGTTGGTGTTAATCCTAAATTCAGGATCCCTAAGATTGTATTATTTATTAATCTCTATTCACAAGAAAACACCAACACACTCCCCATACACATTGTTTATTAATCATATGCCGACATTGGTGTGGTCAATTATCCACTCTAAGGTATCTAAACAAGGAAAATAGGTGTTATGGTTGCCACCATGTACAACGATGACAATTTTATTTTTTGAAATACATGGTCATCCAATATCCTCACTTTTGAATTATTATGCGGCATAAACTCAGGGAAATCATCATGATGGATTTTATTATATAAATCATGCCAGGTGGGCAGAGGTACCTTGGATTCTGTGCTTGTGCTTGTGTCTTTGTAGAGCGGTGGTGGATTTGGAGGTTTCTTCTACAACATTTTGATCACAATCTCTACTTTGGGCATGGACTCCAATTCTCTGACAGTAGTAGGGCTTGAAGCCTCTCCAGTCAATATCTTCTTCCCCTTTGGTGTCTTTGGTGACTGACGGGTTGTTAATCATCAAGGAGGAATTTTCCCTGCATAGAAAAGTGTAATTAAACTCTCCAATGATAAAACACCATGGTAATTATCAAAATGAACACAATACATGAGCGAAACAAGAATTTTGGGACTTCAACACTTAGTGGTCTCGAAAATGACAGTAAAAGACTAAACAATAGTTAGCTTTGAACGAGTGCAACACTTGGTTCTTCAAGAGCCCTTGTTGCGTGAAGCTCTCTAATACTCTATGAAAAAAATGATAAGATAAAAGATCCAAATTGAATTCAAATAGATTTTTTTTCTATCATTCCCATCTGAATTTACCATTGTGAAGTATAGCAGATCTGTGGGAATTAAATTCGTCGTCAACACCATGCTATGGAGTTAATGTGCTACATTAATCGATGATAAAAATGGAATGTTAAGTTGGTCTATAAACAATTTAGGACAATGGTGAGTTGGTGTGCAATGATTCCAAGATTAGGGATCGAGTATGTGTTCTAGATCAGGGCTCGAACATTTAATCGTCGATCTCTATGAAGATGAATATTGGAAAATTTTCTTTCTTGACTTTTCTGTGGCGATTTTTTCGATATGTTGGTGTGGAATACACATTTTACAACATTAATTTAGATGCTTCCCTTGGATGACATGGTGTGTCCAGATAAGTTGAAATTTCAGAATAATGTGCAGCGAGTGGGGACGTTTTTCCTTAAAACACAAGGTATTTGAATTTTTTTTTTGTAGATTATGGATGGTCTAGATCAAATGTGGGAGGTAGCATGAATGATCAATATTGCAACTTACCCGATCATAATCGGTCATCGGTGGCCTCATTCAACTGTCAAATCAAGTGATTATGGATTCTGACCTTATGATTCCAACATGCTATCGACAATCTGCACATAAGATGTGCCTAAAGAATCGTGTCAGTGAGAATGTTCCCAGCCTATCATCGATGTGACATCAATGTCAACATAATTCTATCTTCAATAATTTACTATGCCAAGATACATTCAAAGGTTATGTGATGAAGTGTCACATGATATGGCCTGTGCTAATGTGGCTTACCAAGATAGGTTAAAATCGAAGGGAAATCTTTGGTGCAAGGCCAATCTTGGCTTGAAGCCTCAAGGTTTCAATATCTCTTGTTTGGGATTTGGACGGTTCAGATCAATGCAAGGAGAAATATGGATAATCGAGATCACAACTAGATTTTACCATAATCGGTTGTTAGTATATTTGTTTATGTATCGAAAAGTGTGATCTCAGGTCTTGGCTCGTCAACACCGAAGAGCTATCGGTCGTCAGTGGGTTGAAATATTATAGGTATCAATACAGTTGTGTGAATTTCACATCGATGAACAATGTAACATCGATGTCGATGCATTCACTATCTCACCTTCTCCCTTTGACCCCTTTTATCATCATTTCTTCGTTACCCGATGACTTCGTGAATCGTTTGTGATGACGTGGAAGCTAACGTGACTCAATTGAAGTGGAAAAGTGTGTATGACATGATAACATGGTAGACAACGTGGCAATACAAATATCCATGTGGCAAATGATATGTTAAAGATACCCTGGAGAATGCTGATGTGGATTTCCCTTGCGTCAAAATCAAGTAAAATTCAACCTATGGAATCAATGACTAGGATGGGTTTCTCATTAAAATTGGAGGGTTATGACTGTGAGGAAAATTTGACTTTGTCGATGTTAGGGCTTGGATTTCCTTAATCCATTTTTCAATATTGGATTCTAGGTGAAAATAGCCAGCGTACATCGGTTATTGGTGGACTAAACAGTCTATCATGTATTCACACAGAAAAAACCCCCGAAGCCCAATTAGCACGTCGACGATTTTCGAGGAAGTCAAAGACTGGCAAGTAATTTTGACAAAATATTAGAAATGATAAGTCTTGAACCCATTTTATCAACATCAGAACTGCCTAAACCTTTCTCCCTTCTAGTGATAATCCATATTAGGCCTGGGACTTGACCAAAAATGAGCAGAAAAGAAAAGAAAACCTTGAAACAAGCTATGATCATGAGAGGATCAAAGTATAAGGATGAAACTAAAGAAAAATTTTACCCCAAAATTTCTGAAAATTTGAGGGTTTGTTGAGTCCTCAACAAATAATGATTGACTAGTAAAAACCAACATCTTTGCTTCTTCTTTACTGATATTAATAACACATTTCGAGAGTTGGATTTCAAATTAAGATAACGATGCACAAATGATTCAGAAATATGTATGTATATGGCCCAGGGAACATGCATGTTTGTCTACTTATGGGGATTCATTTGATTTCATGCCTCTTTTCCACTAAACCAATAAATCACATCCACCGGATGAGAGGTGATTTGGAAAGTATGGATGCTATAAAGACATGGTATCTTTTATTTTTTAACTTAGGAGCCTCCCCATGGTGTTGCCCCACTGCCAATGAGCATCCATAGCCCTGGAAAAGTCACCCTAATGTCACATACCTTTCTCCGCTTCCAGCGAGTGTCCACATCCTAGATGGAGATATCTACATACCTTCCCTGATTGTACATTCTGGCTTATTATGAAATTCATTTATTTTTCTTTTATTCGCATACGATGTTATTGCACAGGTGCCAAGAATGAATTAGGGAGGATGATATTTGTTTCTCGGAGTGGAGGAGATAAATCTTATGTTTTTTATTTATTTTACTTCCTAACAGGAGTGAGATCCTTCTCTACTCTATCTGGGGTATAATATACACTCTCCTCCGGTCCATTTCCTTCAGTGTTCCCATGCCACAAGATAGACAACTTGATTATTCCTTGGGTGATATGAATACAAAAATGTGAATTATTTGTGCATTGAGATCTCTAGTCTAGTAGGAACTCCTTATTTTTTCTGTAATATTGAAAGATTTGGGATAAGAGAAACAAGTTCACCATATTATGCCAAAAGGATTAGCACAAAACATTCTCATGATTATAGCAAAATCAAAATAAAACCATAGTATGAAAAACAAATTCATAACAGAAGGAGAGAAAAAATAAAATGAAAACACACAAACCTAAAAGACTAATCTATCTAAAAAAAAAAAATGAAATACAAACAAAAGGTAAATTATGGTACGAGACACTTCCTAAGAGGAAACTAAGAAAATAAACATTTTAGGTCATGGTCTTTAACAGAGAGAGCCGCAAGATCACCCCTAATATTTTGTAGCTAATACATGCCTACCCTAATATTATCAACGATTTCGAAAGGTTCAATCCATAGGTTTTGGAATTTTGAATGTTTCCCTTTTGGCTTGTTGATTTTATCCCACTTTAGGACTAAATATCCTACTTCAAAAAAACTTTCTCCAGCCTTGATTTTATCGAACCATATTTTCACTAACCGTCTGTGAGATGCAAACTTCCTCATAGCTCATTCTCTTTGTTCCTCAACCATTAAAAGTGTATATCTTCTATGTTGCATGCTCGACAAGGGTTTCCCCCTTGAGGCTTGAGAAAGTTGCAACGATGGGAGATATGAATTAGTTGGAAGGATAATTTCTTGTTCGTATACTAGGAAATAAGGGGAATTCCCTAAGGTTTCTTTAGGAGTCACCCTATCAACCCATAAAGCGTTGTGAAGTACGTTGTGCCAATTTTGATTTTTTTCTACTACTGTATTCTTGAGAATTCTCACCATATTTTTATTATTGACTCTGCAACACAATTTCCTTGTGGGTAATAGTTAGTAGGGTATCTCAGAATGATCCCTTTATCTAGATAAAATTCAGTCAAAAGAGTAGAAGAAAAGTATGTAGCATTATCAAAAAACAAAATGGAAGGTACCCCAAACCTTCTTATTATGTGTTGTTATAAAAATTGTATTACCACCTTATCGTTGACATGGGTAAGGGGAATATCTTCTGACCACCTCATGAAATATTTAGTTGTAGTTAATATAAATTTGTGTTGTTTGGACGAGTTTGGATTTATCTCTCCTATAACATATATCCCCCACCCCTTAAAAGGTATATAAATTGTCATTGGTTGCAATGGAATGGATGCCTTCTTGTCTTTTTCAGCACTTAATTGACAATCTTTGCATCTTATTACATATGGTTGTGTGTCTCTAAAAAAAGTTGGACAATAATATCCTTCCCTTAAAATTTTATGAGCAGTAGTCTCTCCTGCAAAATTCCCACCTACAGGACCATCATGAAGTTATTTTAATACCTTTTCAACATATTCTCTTTCAAGGAATTGAAGTAACATACCATCACAATTCATGCAAAACAGCACAAAATTTATGAGGCGGTAATAGGAAAATTTTAACCTAAGTTCTCTCCTCTCTCTAGGATTCAGGTGTTCAGGACAAGTGACATGACGGAGGAAAAAAGATAAGTCAGAATACCAAGAGTCCTACCTGGGTGGGATATATAGTACCTCACTGCACCATAACGACATCTCGTTGTCCGAACCCAAATTTTATGATTCTATTAGGTCTTGGGATTCTGTAGCTAATTTACATAATCCTTTCCCTCTAACTACCTTTGTGGGTTTGATATCCAAATCAAATTCTTGGATGACAACCATCCAATTCCCTCTCCTTTCTCACATCTCTTGTTGCGTGAAAAGGGACCTTATTGTTGGGTGAGGCACTATAACCTTTGTATGGTTCTTCGAGATATAAGGTCTGAAATGATTTACCGCCTTATAAATAGAATATGCTTGTTTATCAATAGATGGATAGTTAAGTTCAGGTCCTTAGAGATTGGTGATCATGAATGAGGTAGGGTCTTCATTGTTTTCATCATCCTTTTGATTAATAACAATGGCTAAATACTATTCCAAGGAAAAAGTATAGAGGAAGAAGTCCTTGCTGAAATTGGGACATTGTAAAATACGGGTGTTAACAAATAAGGTTGTATGGGTCAACAAGTCTTCCTTGTTTTGATTTTTTGAGTCATAGGATTCATGGAAAATAGGTTTTGAATTTATTAGGTTGTGTTCATATGGTTACAATCGGTTCCAAAAGGAATAGGGCTATGTTTAGCCTAAGCCTAAAATTTGAGTCATATGATGATTGTCATGTCAAGATCTAAACCCTCACAAGTCACACTTTTGATTTTTTATCATGGCCTTGACATGTAACACCCCAACTTGTACCTAATATTTCCCTTTGTCACTATCTATCCACTCAAGTGTCAAGTCAAGTCAATTTTTTGTGCTACCAACTCACTAGGAGAGATCGTAGTGTACTCCAAGTACCTTTTTCTCTCATTTCTCATCATTGCATTAAAGGATCATTTCAAAAGGATTTTATTGTTTTCAGAGCCTACATTTTAACCATTATATAGGAGTTATGTCATCAGATATTCTAACAACCTCCTTGAAGTGTGTAATCCATGTTTGAAATCAGCGCTACGAACTGGCAAAAGAGGAGGGTTGAAGCTTGCATAGCATGCAAGAACATCTATTCAAATTGGATGACTTCCACATCAAGATCAGGGTTAATAGGTACTCCATGAGGTTTTTCATACCATTTTAAAGGTTGAGAGAAGGGTTTTTGATGTTTTATCATTGGCACTGGGAACTGGCAGACAGGGGCGCTGCGAACTCATTTCTTGTAGAAGCTACTTCTAAAGATTTGATCACAAATATAAGATGGTGATGTGAGTTTTTATTAAATGTATTGTGGAGGAGAATGATAATGGAATTGAATTGCTGAACAAATTTCATCCTGCCCCAATTTGGCATTCGAGAGATATAATTAAAACACCAGTGCGTTTCAAACTCTCTGTTTTGCATAATTATTGGATATTCTCCTTGTTTGGAGGTTGCCACCTTTCAAAGAAGTTTCAAATGGTATCCTATGAGTTATATGGAAATTAGGGAAATTTTTTCCATCTCTAGATCAATCATAATGACTTGATTCAAAAGGAATTTATCATTGTATACAAAATCCCAAAATAATAGGAATTTGTTAGGATTTTGTTGGAATCTTTTCTAACAAGACTCCTAAATGGAGGAGGATCATATGTAACTCCTTAGTTTTTACCTCCTTAGGTCAGATAGATATTATTCACTATAAATTAAAGGGTTTTCGATGATAAAAGGGTTGGATTCATGAGGCAAGAGAGGAGAGAGATGGAGGAGCAATTTTAGTTGCTCATTTGTAAGCATGGGGGCTTGTTTGTAATGACATTTTATGCCATTAAAGATTCATGAGACTTGTTATCATATTTTCTTCTTTGTTTTTCCATTTCTTTCTTATCTTCTTGGTTCAACATATTGTAGGTTTTTAGGATCATAGCTGCCATTGATGGATGGATTCATGAACAACAGAGGATCTGTTGTAGCTTACCCATTAAATCATTGTTTATTGTCAAAGCAATCTTTATCTGTTTGTAGAAAGGATTTATGTACAATGGATGTTATTCCTTTTTCCATATTCACCATGATTCTACTCATCATTATATATCCCTTTGTATGATATACAATTTGATTTCATTTGATATGTAGGATGTTATGACTCCTTGCCCAATGGAATGCCTCTACAGACAAGTTGTTTCCCTCTCCCTTTCTTTCCCAGTCTCGATGATCCACCTACCCAAACCAATTTAATCCCTTTATATTTTGATGGGTATTGGGATTGCACTTACTATAGTCTAAGTGTGACTCTCAGTGCTAACATATTTGGCATCGTTGTTGGGGATGAAAGTGAAGAAATATCCCCTGAGAGAATGACATAGATCCAGCTCTTGATGGTAGACAAGAGAGGGACATAGAAATTGACTGTAATAATCTACCCAACGACTCCACAATAAAAGACTCCATTGGAGTAAGGATCCTACTGACAGAAAGATGAAAATACGAAAAGGAAAATCCAAGTATCAGTTCATTAGTTTTGTCCATGAACTTTTGTTCTTTTTCATTAGTTCATTCCTCTCTTCCCCTTTACATATAAGAAGGATTATCATTTTCTTTGTTTACTTTGATGATCATCAACATTCATTTGTATATCCCTCTTTGGAAGAATAAGGTCTCCTTTCTTCCTGTGATGTTGATCATGTCTCCTCATCTCAACCTATTGAGAAAGATGAAGTTCATATCTCAATCCCTCTTGAAATTGAGCATCCTTATAGTCATGGGAATCATGAGGCTAATTTATCCTCTAAATTCTTTTTTATACCTTACAATCAACTTGTTAAACCTCATTTTCAGCCTACCCTTGTTCAAACTAGAATCATAGAGAAAATGTTTAAACCTTTAAGGCTTCCATCTCATATTCATCCTTATTCTCTTAACTTCTTTGAATACCTTCCTCATTTTTCTGCAGAAGATCATATCACCACCGAGAATCATTTGGGAGCTTTTGAGAACCTTGACGATAAGTTTGAGATAGTATATGAAGATGTTACCATGAGGGTATTTTCCAAATCCTTTTTTGGGGATGATTCTTTGTGGTTTAAGGGTTTGGGAGTTGATTCCATTAGTTCTTGGATTGAGTTATATTATGCATTTTCAAATTATTGGGGTGAGAATAAGTCCTTTGATCAATACCTGGCTGATTTTCATGTTTTTAGGAGAAAAGAAGATGAAGCTCTTGCTATATTCAATAGGAAGTTTCACAGTTTTTATCATAGCATGCCATTAGAGATCTAGCCTTCAGAAACTGTATCTATGGTTTATTACATAGCATCTCAACATCCCTCTCTTGTCCTTTTCCTGAGAGAAAGGAAATCTTTGTCATTAAGACAATTGTTTGAGGATGCTAAAGAAGTCCAAGAGAACATTTGAGTTTGCAAAAGGATTCGAGATCAGGATTACACTGAAGATCTGCATGCATAGGAACAACAAGAAGAGTGTAAGTATGATTCATATTTGGAACATAATTCTTCATTGTTTTTAGATTTTTTCATGAACAGGAATGTACATCATTCTTATGATAATTTTCCAAATCATTTTGAGCATGAAGTAAAGGATAATTGTATAGATAACTATATATTTATAGTTGATCACAATCATAATTTTTTAACTCCTACTATACAATTGTTATAGGATCATTTTTATGAAGAGGAAACTGTTACTCTTGATTATCAAGAGATGGTCTTGAAAGAACAAGGAGTTCAACTCTTTCCTAGCAAAGGGGAATGTATGTATTGGAATTCATTTTTTTTTAATCAACATGATTGTGATCTTGGTTTTGAGGATCCAATAGCAGCTTTATTGGAGTCATATCTTTAAATTTTTTTGAAGATTTAAGATTTCATCATTTCACTAGAACTTATGGGTGAGTATGATTATCTAAAGAAGTTTATATCTTTGTTGTTATATTTTTTTTATTATCAATCAATCAGTGGCACAAATGAGATTATTTCGGTCATGAAGTTACTTGAATGGTTGGTGTGGAAAATTGCATTTACTTGAGAAAAATGGAGATCTGGATGGAGTAGGGTAGCATAGGTAATAAGCTCGCTTCCCAAACATTTGATTTTCTTCAAGTTTGCACAGTGTGATTAGATTTGCAGTATGAGGTTAGTTTGCACCAGGTTTATCAGTTTTCTTGAATAAGTGGCAGATTTTGGTAGTGTTACTGAGTTTGGTTTCATAGATGACTCCATAGCCCATGGATAAGGCACTGGAATTGCATGTTCTTGGTAGCTCACAAGGATCATGACATCCCCTATGGAGCTAGATGTTAACACATAAGGTTGTATGGGTCAATAATTCTTCTTTGTTTTGATTCTTTGAGTCATAGGGTTCATAGAACATATCTTTTGAAGTTATTAGGTTGTGTTCATATGGTTACAGTCGGTTCCAAAAGAAATAAGGCTATGTTTAGCCTAATCCTAAAGTTTGAGTCATATGTTGATTGTCATTTCAAGATATAAACTCTCACAAGTCACACTTTTGATTTTTTATCATGGCCTTGACATGTCACACCTCCATATTGTACCTAATATTTCACTTTGTCACTATCTATCCACTCAAGTGTCAATTCAAGTCAAGTTTTTGTGCTGCCAACTCACTAGGAGAGTTCGCAACGTACTCCAAGTAACTTTTTCTCTCATTTATCATCATTTCATTAAAGGATCATTTCAAAAGGATTTTATTATTTTCAGAGCCTACATTTTAACCATTATTTAGGAGTTATGTCATCAAATATTCTAACAACCTCCTTGAAGTGTGTAATCCATGTTTGAAATCGGCACTGCAAACTGGAAAAAGAGGAGGGTTGAAGCTTGCATAGCCTACAGGCACATCTATTCAATTTGGATAACATCCACATCAAGATCAGGGTTAATAGGTACTCCATGAGTTTTTTCATACCATTTTAAAGGCTGAGAGAAGGGTTTTTTATGTTTTATCATTGGCACTTCGAACTGGCAGACAGGGGCGCTGCGAACTGATTTCAAGTAGCAATTGCTTCTAAAGATTTGATCATAACTCCAAAACGATGATGTGGGTTTTTTCGAAATGTTTTTTGGAGGAGAAAAATAATGACAATGACTTGATGACCAAATTTTAGCCTGACCCAATTTTTCATTCGAGAGATATAATTAAAACACAGTGCACTGCAAAATGGTGCTGCAAACTCTCTGTTTTTCATAGTTATTGGATATTCACCTTGTTTGAAGGTTTTCATCTGTCAACGAAGGTTCAAATGGTATCCTAGGAGTTATTTGGACATGAGAAACATGTGGTCCATCTCCAAATCAATCATAATGACCCGTTTCAAAAGGCATTTATCATTATAAACAAAATCCCAAAAAAATAGGAATTTGTTAGGCTTTTGTTGGAATCTTTTGTAACAAGACTCATAAATGGAGGAGGATCATATGCAAATCCTTGGTTTCAAACTCCTTAGGGTATATAGAGATTATTCACTATAAATGAAAGGGTTTTTTATGCGAAAAGGGTTGGATTCATGATCCAAGAG
>JASDQU010390223.1:0-11033 GCA_032191745.1 Picea mariana | reverse complement strand
TTAGAAGGGCTTCCCAAAGTCGGTGATATAGCAACTGGATTTCACTCCCTAACTCAAGGCTTTATGTTTGTTTAAAAACTTTGGAAATTTATTATCACAATCCTATTCCAAAGATCTACACCTAAGCTGAGATGGGTTTGAAGAGCCCTAGAAAAGTTGTTAGATAAATTTTAATTAGTGCTTTATTTTAGGATGTTGTTACTCAAAGGAGTAGTCGTGAAACTGATGGCGTTTTGACTCGACTCTTTAAACCATGCAAGAGGAAAATGAAATGCAAGAAATTCAACTTCGATGAAAACTAGCTATGGGAAGGAGCAAGAGGTTTTAAGCAAATAAATAATTTCTTGATAGATTACTATGTGTGCAGTTCTGCAAAATGACCCAAATTTTAAAAATACCATGCAAATGTCATAGTTCACTTAGTACACCTATACAACATTGAATCAAATTTCATCATTTCTAACATAGTAAACTTTTATGATTATAGAGACCACCATACACATCTTGAATACTCATAAGGATCACAGGGGCTTCACCTTGCTGACCAAGAACTTATCACGTAATTCATTCATAAAGGGGGGTTTTTAATTATGAATCCACATGTTGTGAATATATGTTGTGAACGCAACATACATCCCACATTTTCATGCAACTCCATCCATTCCTACATTATGCATCATCCAACTTCCATTGCTTGAAGAGGTGGAAGAACTAGAAGCGGATGAAGCTTATAGACCAAAAGACTCCCAATGGGGATGTGTGGTTCAATCCTAAATGGACCAATAATAAGGAAGGTTCTCTTTAATGGTTTTTTTATTATTTATGTTTAATTTTAGTGCTCTAAGATATAGTTTTACAAGGTTTAAGGCCTTCAACAAAACCTCCTTTGCAAGTTTGGCCAAAATCCTATTATTTTTCCTTAGAAAGTTTTATGCATGCAGAGCTAAGAATGTAATGAAGGGAAGTTCATATCTTTTCACTTTGCACTTTGCATCTACAAGAAAAAGGATAAGGAAAAAGGGTGAAATGATGTAAAGGCTATGGGGAAGGCTGATGCACATAGTAGAAATCACATAAAAAGTAAGGGGCTATGTTAAGTGCAAAGGAAAGTGAAGTGGAGTGTTGATGTGGAGCTATATACCAATGTGGATGCAAAGGTCTAGACTATGGGGTTTGAAAGCAAAGAGGCATGCCCTCCACACTTAAAATTAGTACTACTGTGGGGCAACAATAAGCTTGGTGACTAGGAGGAAGTAAAACTACACCCTCTGCAATGTGGTTGAGTGAAAACTAACAACTATGGATGTAAATATCTTCACAACAATTTCTTGTGAGTTCTCTTAGATTCCCTGGAGGAAACAAATGATTGGAGGAGGTAATAAAGAGGTAGGTTATTCATTAGTGAAGGGGATTTGAATTTCAAAACATTGTTGGAGCAAAGGGATTTTGCAAATTTGGCATTGAAAAAGATGGAAATATTGGGAGGTTAAGGGTGTAGCAACAAAAATACTGAGGACCTAGAAGGATAAAATTATTCCTAGATTGAAAGGATGAAGAGGATTTTGAGTTTGTATTCCAAAGGTGTAATGATCTCAAAAGTATCCCAATGACCTCATATAAGTGGGATGACCTCCATCAAGTGTGCAAGGGGCTCCCTCAACATCCTCGAATGGAACAAGGCTCAATCCAAGTCATATACATGCCAGGTACATCATCTAAAGTAAGGTATAAGTGACCCAATGTAAGTATCAATCTGAGGGCATGTACACAATTCCAATACAATATAAAAAGTGATTCATGTCAAATGTAAATTCCATTAGTTGGATCACATGAAGCATCATCTTCAAAATTCACAATAATTCATAGAATCCATATAATTTTTCAAGTTTAGGTATGGGAGGGTTATCATTTGCCCTTATTACATGTTCCAATACCTAGGGAAGGCAAGGAGACTAGCTTTTTCACCTCTCTTGGTGCTTACAAATAGCACAATCATCATGGTGTTAAGGTTGACATTGAGATCAACACGAATGACTTGAATTAGTAGGGGTAGGGGTAGGGGTCTTCTTGCTCTTGGTGTGGGTGCACCATCCTATAAGTATCCTTTATTTGCGCTTGATTTCATTGTTTTTAATGTGTGTGGGTGATCAATGTTCTACAACATGGAGGCTTTGTGTGGTGGGTGGTTTGGAAAGGATCCAATAGGCTTGTAATTGCTTCATAATGGGCATGTTCTAGAGATATAAGTATTTGTTGTATGGTTATTTCTACAAGTAAGTAGTGCCTTGTCCCATGAGAGGAATTGGGGAATTTATGCTTTTATTCTTTTATTGAAGATACATTAATTATAGGATCTAATGAGGAAAAATCTTAGTCTACAATCATAATGCACTCATTTGGCTACTCGAGAAAATGTAGTGTAGAAGGAAATTCATAAAAAATTGGATCACTTCAAAAACAATCCTATATACATACATGTGTATGAGATGATTGAACTAATGATATTGTTGAGTTTATTCCAGTTATAAACCCAACACATGAGCCACAAATTGAGAGAAATGATTACCAATAAGGTGTCTTGACCAAGGATCTATGTTGATCTATATAATGGAAAAGTAGTACATGAGTCTATTATCTAGTATTGGCACTATTGATTGCTAAATTATGAAAAAGTACCAATAAATATTTTTTGTATGTATATGTTTGAAAATTTTAATTTTGAATTTTGAATGTAATACCATTTTGACTCATGGCACTTTTGTTTTGTCATTTTTGAATTTTAGATGCCCAGAAAATTCTCTAAGATAAAGATATACTATTCATGTATATTCCATAAAGATATGTCACACCAAATGGTGCTATGTGCAATAGAAACATCTGGCTAATAGGGAAATGTACCCAGAAAAACATCTATCCAAACAGGGTAGTGTACTTAGAGAAAGATCTATATAAAGTCATTGTTCTTATGTGACTCAATCCTCCTTCAAGGTCAATGACTATTTTGGTTGAGTTTGAATATTTTTGGAATGCAGTTGCAAGGGTTTGATCGTTGTTCCCCACACCTGTAGTGTAGATTGGTGGGATATCTTATTTAGAGGAAACCATTATTTGCACAACTAAATTCTTACAAGTGTGGGTTAAGATGGTTATAGGACTAGGTTGAATAGGAAACAATAGAAACCTCATTGTCCCTAGAATCTTGAGTTTCCTTATTATTAGATTTGGAAAGATCCTTACGCCTTTTGAATGAATTCTTCTCAACATGGTTTGACTTTCCTCATTTTTACAGGATGCAAAGACTGATTAGAGGGCCTGATCCATACACCAGCAAAGCCGAAGGTTATGTGGTGTGTTCTAGAGCAGATGACAATGACTTGAAATATATGAACACATTACATGGACAAAAGAATCATCCACTAGGTTTACCCTTGTTATGTGCCACACTTCATCTCTATTGTTTAAGAAATATTCCCCCGAGGGTTCTTTATGGTATTGATTTGTGGGTTTTAAAGCTTGAAAATGGAAAGAAGAAACTAGGTATATAAGAAAAATCGTTAACATTTGTCTCATGAAAAGAGAGAGGCATCTCTGGTCATGGAAATCTACCTTTCCTCGTGTCATTGCTAGGGCTAAGTCACTCGACCTCTTTCTCCTCTTTCCACACCCTCTTTCTCCTTTGTTAAGAACATGTGTTTTCTCCTAAGAGGTCACAAGTTCAAATCTAGAGGGGGGGTAGGTATGTATACCTCCATAGACTTTATGAGTCAAATCACTGGGTGGAGGGGATCCCTTGTCCCAGAAACAAGGGGGTCTCATACAACAATTTGGTGTTTATCTTGTTATCAGAGCTAAATTTGAAAAGGGATTCTGTTTATCTTGTTGATATTGACATCCTTTTGTATGAGATGGTCAATGAAAATGGTTAGTGTGACCTAGAAGGTAGATTGAAAACATTATGGGTTAAAAAAATTTGATCAATGTATTGTCATATAAAGTGGGTATTCAAATGAGAAAAAATATATAAAAATCCTTTAGGTCTGATTGATGCATTGAGTATACCTAGCCACAAAATATCCTTCTTCTTTAGTAAGTGGAGGAATTATAGTCATAAGACAATTGGTAGCTGGATAGTATCACTTAGCATTGTAATCAATCTAAAATATAGATCACATAATTTATGCTCAAGTAACTAGAAGGGACTTCTTTCTCATCAAGGTGATACTGTGATTTTGAGCCTCAAGCTTTGTGTAAATAGAAATGAATCTAGACTTAATAACTTCTCATAGTGGTGTGAGGTAACTTATATATGAAATCACAAGGTGGATTAAAATGACTAGCGATCTAAGGAGGTAATGAATAGCATGTGGTATTTCTCATACAGTTCTTCTTTATTCATGATAACATTTAGGATATGATGGCATATGGTATTTAACATGCAGTTCCTTGCTATTTTTGAATGTATTTCATGATGTCCTTTTGTATAGTCTATCTGAATTGACAAACTTAGCAAGAGTAGATCCATATACTAGATAGTTATTGTCTTTTTTTTCTATGACATTATATATGATATCCGGGTACTCATTGCTTATATATTCGTACATTACTAGCTATTTTGATTCTACAGATACTATGTGTTTAGTTAAATAATCATGATAGGACTGTTCATGATGTTTTATCCTATTTCCATGATATGCTATGTGTTAAGGAAATTAATATTATAGGAGTATTCATGATGTTTACACAATCTTATGCTGCTTAGGAAGAGATGTGGTATTCAACATGTGGTTCTTGCTATGCATAATGATATTTCATGATGTGATGTTTCTTATGATAGTATGTGGTAGTTAACATGTGGTTATTTGATATTGATGGTGAAATTTCATGATGTGATATTCATATAAGGGCATGTAGTATTTAGCATGCAACCTTTTTCTATTCATTATATAATTATTAATGCTTTGATGCTATGAGTGGGATCTTGATAGGAAATCCAGTGATGAGCTTTAAGGGTTGGTTCATACAATGATCTAGTGGGAGCCTATACCCATGATGGAGAATCTCTACAAGTAATACCTTATGGGTTGGGGATAATCGTAGTCAATAAACCTATGCTAGGAGTTTTTTTACCACCTAGGGTACCAAAAGTTGGGAAATTGTGGGAGTTATACTCGCAAGTGGAGTTGTGATGTGGGACTTTTGATGCCTTAGGATGATTACTTGGTTGGAGTTTTGGAGGAATTTTAGGCCATCCTTTTGAGATACCTATGTATGTAGGTTAGTGTACTAGACTAGATGCCTAGTGCCATCTAGATGAGGCCTTAGGGCCATAGAGCCCAACTAAGAGATAATGGGCCTTACACTAAAAGTATGGGAATATGGTGAGGCTTATACTCATAGGTGGAGTTGTGACATTAGACTTTTGATGCATGGGGATAATTGCCTAGTTGGATTTGTGGAGGAAGTTTTGGGCCAACCTTCAGATATGATTGGGGTATGTGGGTCAATGCACTAAATTAGATTCCCAGGGGGACAAAAATACCATCTAGATGAGGCATGTGGATATAAAGCCTTGCTTTGATGGAAGGGACAAAGAACTTGGATACCAAAGGTTAGGGAGGTGTATGGAACTAGAATTACACTCCCTTGGAGTTGTGATGATAGACTTTCGATGTCTATTGTAGTTGCATTGGTATAGGGTGACAAGTTATATTGTAGTAGAGTGACCCATGCCATGGTGAGAAACACTATTCATGAGGAAGACAAGGGGAATAACTTGGTGGTTGTGAACGGCATGATTTGGAAGAGTGTGGAAGGTAAGGGAAGGAAGTAAACCAATGCAAAAGATAAGGGAAGAGAGTGATTGACTTGATTTGATGTAGGATTATATGAGATTATTTCATATTAGGTATTCAAGAAGTCTAATCAAGAGCATGTACTTATATTAGTGCACTCTATTTGTTAATATTGTAGGTGTGATATTTACCTGTGATGACCACACATGTAACTCTATCACTTGCACATTAGTACTAGTTATCTTGGTGCATATTGTGTGATGGTTGTGCAATACCTTGCATAAGAACAAGTAAAATATGAAACAACTTTAGGACACGTTTTATTGAAGGGGTGGTGTATGTAATACCTCGTCTCTGGTAATAGAAATTACCTACATAGATATATATGTATACAAATATTACAAAGATCATAGTAAAATAATTAAGTTATTATACAATAAGAAAAACAAAAATGTGCACTAACTATTTAACCTTAATTAATTAAACAAAGGAGGGATTAGTGCATGCATGAATCTTTGCATGAATGACCAGTGGAGTCATTCAAAGAAGATTTTTTTAAGGGGATGAAGGGAGTTGGTAAGGGGGCCTTTTTGGGGGGTTGTTTTGTTTGGGGAAACTATGAGAGGCGATAATTTTTTTTCCAGATTGAGAGGGAGGAAGAAAGGTTGTCATAGATTTATTGATTGAGGACTTCAAATATTTCAGTAGAATGAGAGGTATTGGGAGGAGAATTGTCCCCAAATTATTATTTTCCCATTGCTATGGAGCTGTTGTTGCTTGCCTCGAGCCAATGGATGATGATTTTCTCTTGATCTTCTATAAGTCGAAATTCTATATTTTAATTCCAAGTAAGTCTCCCTATATTTCTTTCTCTTTTTAACACCTACAATGGTTTAAATTTACTTGTAAATGATATATTATTTGTTAAGGTTTACTTTCTTAAATATTTTTACTATAAATATTTATGTTATGTGTTTTATTGTTGGTCCTTGATAAAGACCTTGCACTAAAATATGTTCACTATGAATTGCTCAAATTATTTTAATTTGTAGGTATTACATTTCTACCTTAGTATAAGACATTAAGATCAGTGGAGCTAACACCTTTCATGATTTTGCAACCTTGTTCTTGTGAGATGTTAGGCTTTCGCAAGATCATGGAGGGACTAGCTTGATGAGTCTTGAGCTTGGTTTGAGGCCTTTGTTGGAAGAAAACTAGGTCTTGGTGCTTGTGTTGATGCTTATATATTTTTTCTCATTTGAATACCATCTTAAGTGAGTCAAATACAAATATGAAATTTGGAATCATTAACATATCTACTAGAACATATGAAAAATAGGGTTTATGGTTTACATGATGATATGATGATGTAAGAAAGAGTGTGTGTGAGTGAAATTTGAGTCCATAAACCCTCCCATATAGTTAAGTCATGTGAATAGTCTATCCATGTCAAATTTCAATGCATACATATACAGTTTGAAAAACATTCAACGTTGGCCCCATTCACATGTCACTGTTGCCCGCCTCTAGTATTTTTATGGTGTTGATTAAAAAATCAATGAAAAAGAGGGATTTTTCATCACAACTATGACACAAATACATTGTATATACATTAATGTAGAACCTGGAAGAAAAATGAAGAAAGACTGACGAAAACTTAAAACTTGCGTCAAGCAAAATGTGTACTTTGAAAGAAAATTAGGGTTTATGGTTTACATGATGAATTGATGATGGAATAAAGTGGGTGTGTCAGTCAAATTTGAGTCCAAAAGCCCTCCCATATTGTTAAGGCATGTGAATAGTCTATCCATGTCAAATTTCAGTGCATACAAAAACTGTTTGAAAAAATTTCAATGTTGGCCCCATCAACATGAGGTCATTGTTGCTGGTTTCTAGTCCTAGTACAATTTCTATTCCTTGTTCCTTGTTATATGTTCCTCGTTCCTTGTTCCTTGTTAATCATTCCTTTACCATGGTGTAGTCCCCAAGATCCATTATTTTTGTACAAAACATACTAATGGCATAAAATGTCCCACACAAAGACCAAATTAATATCCGCTACATAAGTCATTTTTCTTTTTTCAAGGACTATGTAACGAATCTCAATTCTAATAAGATTCAAATAGGACCTAAGAACCTTAATTTATTTCCTTAACCATGGGTGACATAACACTATCATTCAATAGTCAAATTGTTACATTTCATTGTCAGGCATCATGTGTACTAAGGGCTTGAGCCACCATAAAGGAAACATACAAATAATATTTGTCTTATGAACAAGATATGGTACTATCCATTTTGAGGTTTGGTACAGAGATTGTTATTATAGAATACACTACATTGCACCATAATATAATCCCTACACTCCTTGCAAAACATGTAACACCATTCAAATTAGACACAATATTCTTGTGACGAATTAGTTATACTTATATCGACAAACTTTTTTGTTGATAGTATAGCAAATTCGTCGCAAGATTATTTACGTTCGTCTCTCTTGCGACGATATCAAATGATGCTTGGATTCATTTCATATTTGGTTTATCAACTTGAAATTAAAATTTGATACTTTGCAAGCTAGCTGGACCTTGAGTCAAATACATATATGAAATTTGGAATCATTAACATATCTACTAGAACATATGAAAAATAGGGTTTATGGTTTACGTGATGATATGATGATGGAAGAAAGACTACGTGAGAGTGAAACTTGAGTCCAGAAACCCTCCCATATCGTTAAGGCATGAAAATATTCTATCCATGTCAAATTTCAATGCATACAGATACAATTTGAAAAAATTTCAACATTGGCCCCATTCACATTTCACTGTTGCCTGCCTCTAGTATTTTTATGGTGTTGATTAAACAATCAATGAAAAAGAGGGATTTGTAATCACAACTATGACACAGATACATTGTATATACATTAATGTAGAACCTGGAAGAAAAATGAAGAAAGACTGACGACAACTTAAAACTTGTGTCAACCAAAATGTGTACTTTGAAAGAAAATTAGGGTTTATGGTTTACATGATGAATTGATGATGGAAAAAAGTGGGTGTGTCAGTCAAATTTGAGTCCAAAAACCCTCCCATATCGTTAAGGCGTGCAAATTGTCTATCCATCTAGAACCTAAAATAAAAATAAAGAAAGACTGATGCAAACTTAAAACTTGCGTCAACCAAATTGTGTACTTTGAAAAAAAATTAGGGTTTCAAAAAAAATTAGGGAGATACTTTCTGACCTTTCTCTTTTGTTTCTGTCGGATTCTCTTCATATTCCTCTTCTACTTCATCTTTTGCCTCTTCTTCTTCGAAAAGTTGTTCCATTGATTTGTTTTCTTCTTCCTTTGATTTTGGTCTGCCTGTTTCATCAATTGTTATGTTGATGCTTTCCACAACATTGTTCAATCTTATATTATAACACTTGTATGCTTTCCTTTTAATTGAGTAACCAACAAGTACCCATTTTTCCATATGAGAGTAAAACTTTCCCATTCTGCCATCTTCTCTTTTGATGTAGCATTTGCTTCCAAAAACTCTGAAGTGCTTCACGTTTGTTGGTCTTCCTTTCCATAGCTCGTAGGGAGTTTTATCAATGTTGTTTCTGAGCATTACTCTATTTTGAATGTGAATTGTTGTATGCACTACCTGTGTCCAAAATATATTTGTCAATTTGGAATCCATTAGAATTGTTCGAGCCATTTCTTGTACTGTCATGTTCTTTCTTTCAACAACTCCATTCTGTTGAAGTGTCCTAGCAATGGAGAATTGCCTTTTTATTCCATGACTACTGCAGTAGTCCATAAATTCCTTTGAAGTGAACTCTCCTGCATTATCATATCTCAAGCATTTTATTCTTGAATCTATCTCATTTTCAACCATTTCCTTGTATATCTTGAAGTTTTCAAAAGCTTTTGACTTTTTATTGAGAAAGAAAACTGCAGTCATTCTTGTATAATCATCAACTAATAACATAAAGTATCTCTCACCTTTTAATCCTTTTGTTGTAGTTGGTCCAACTAGATCAGTATGCACAATTTCCAGTGGTCTTGTTGTTGAATATTCTTTTGATTTGAACCTGGTCTTTGTTTTCTTTCCTTGTTGACAATGCTTGCATAAAGTGTTAGTTGGTTTCGTGATCTGGGGCATTTCTCTAACTGCTTCTCTTTTGCTGACTTTGACAAGGTTATCAAAATGCATGTGACCCATTCTTATGTTCCATATCCAACTTTCATCTTCCTTTCCTAGACAAGACTTTTCATTTCCAAATTCACTTAACACATATATGTTGTTTGAAGTTCTTGTAGTTGTACCGACCAATTTCCATGAAACTTCTATTCTTATCTCACACTTTTGTGAATCAAAAGTAAATTTATGACCTTGGTCACACATTTGAATCACACTTAGAAGATTATGTTTTATATCTTCTACTAGTAGAACATTTTGTGCCTTTTTATTCTTGTTCCCAATTCAGATTGTGCCTTCTCCAATAATTTTGGCTGAATTATCATTTTCAAAGAAGACTAATCCATTTATTTCCTTTCGCAATGTAAGAAATTTGTCTCTATCACCTATCATGTGTTTTGAAAACCCACTATCGACATACCAACCATGTTTCTTTTGCTTAGCTTGTAGAGCGACTGTGCATTCTTCATTTCTATATTGATCTTGTTTTCTTATCCATGTCATTTTCTGAGGTTCTTGTTTGTGATTGTTGTTATTCTGTTGAGGTTCTTTAGGAGGGACTAAGATTCTGCAATTTTTGGCCACATGTCCAAAAATTGTTACATTTGTAACATTCCACTTCAGTGGTCAAAGATTCAAACCTGTTGTAAATTCTTCTTTGTGTTTCACTAGGTCTTCTTGAGTAACCCCTTTGTGTATGACTCTTAAATTTGTTATTGTTCCTGTTGTTAGCTCTGCAATTCACATCTTTATGTTCAAAATTATTACATGTATAACATAAACCAAAAAGTATAGTTTGATACCTTTGAGTTGAAGATATTCTGAAAGAAGGTGCTCTTATGAATCCTTCTTCTTCTTGAGGCCTATCTATCTGTTGTTGATTCTGAAATATGAATCTTCTCGGTGGAGGAGTGTCCCTGTAATCTTCCTTGTACATCTTCCTATCCCCTTTGATTGTTTCTACATAGATTTTTGGATTTGTTTCTTGCTCTGTTGTTTTGGAGCTTGATCCCTTTTCTGTCTGATTGTATCCAAGTCCAGACTTGTCAAGATG
>JASDQU010390218.1:0-11033 GCA_032191745.1 Picea mariana | reverse complement strand
CCTTACATAGTTCTAAAGCGTGTGGGACAAGTCGCATATCAGTTAGCTCTGCCCAGTCAGTCGAAGCTACATCCTATTTTTCATGTTTCATGCTTAAAGAAGGTGATTGGAACCAGGTGCCAAATTCAAACCAACCTTCCAGAGTTAGCTGAAGAAGGATCCATTTGGCTACAACCAGAAGCAGTTTTGGACTAGAGGGAACGTCGCCTGCGTCAGAGAACCATCAAGGAAGTGCTAGTACAGTGGAAATATATGACTCCAGCAGATGCCACTTGGGAACCAGCTACCATTCTACAGCAGTTTCCACACCTCAAGCCTTGAGGACAAGGCTGTTTTTAAGGGGGCGGACATGTTAAGGTCCTAACCCGCACATAGGTAGATCAATGTATTCGGATGTAATAAAGGTCAATATTAATAAGACCTTTCAATAAAATAGAATAAGATGGATGTAAGAAGACCTAATAGAAGCTTCCGCTTCTAGAAGGATCTTCCTCTAGATGCTTCTCTTAATAGACATATTTAGTATAAATAAGGGTCGAGGGTATGAAAAACCCTAGCTTGGATATTATTGTAACAAAGCGCTGCTCAACTAGAGGTTTCCCCCTCGAAGAGGCCTGTGAACATTCCTATCTAATTCAAAGTTCTATTTCTATTGCTATTTCGTATATCATTTCTGTGTATTGTGAAGATTATGCTGGATATTTTACTGTTATTCTGTCATTTCTAGCATTTCATTTCTGTTCTGCATATTTTATATATATGGTATATTGCACACACTGTCTTCCCTCCTAACTACATGAGGAAAGAGGGAATGATACCATGTGGTCAGAATGAATGACCGTCAAAAGTAGTAAGAAGAGTAGGTGACGGAGACAAAATGGGCTGGCCAACGGCCTTCCAACATGCCAATGACATAACGCATGTCGAGGCACCCTCATCAGCCACCATGCGGAAGATATTCTGAGTAAAAAATTTTGTGGGATAAGCCACTACTATCTGAAACGGTACGTGGTAAGACAGACGAGGTTTTAGGTCGGTTGTATCCAGCATGATTGTACCCAGACTACAAGTCTCGGTAGATCCTAAAGCAGTTAACAAGGATTTCGTTTGGGAAGGGAAGCTTTGGAGGACCTCCAAAGCAGACATCACACAAGGGGTTTGTGATAAATCTTCCACCACATAATACTTCTGGGCGGCCCTTATGTTTGGGTTGTGAGAAGCTTTTTTGAACATGCCTTTTGGGATGCATGTCATTGTTTTTCCCAATGTCTTCTCAATCTGTAGAAGAAGAGATGGGAGTTCATCTTTTTTTCCCTTCTCAGAAGTTCTTGGTTTACTATAGTCATGTGCTCTAGTCGATATAAAATCATCACCCTGCACCATATATATGTTCGTAGATGCGGGGTTGTTCAAAGACGGAGAGGGTCCTTGGATGCCCCCTTTCGTGCTTGTAGAAGCTTGGGTTAGATTTTTCCCATGTTGAAATGGAATGGTTAACACAGCAGGTTGTTACTGCATCACAAACTTTTGGGCTTCTGCAAGCCAAGGACATAGATGGGTCAGGTGGTCTTCTGCGCACAATTTGCATGGATACCTCGCCTTCTGTTTCTCAGTGTTGTCCCCGCAAACATTATTGGTAGGTTTTTTATCCCCCTTACCCTTCTTTCATTGTTTTTTCTTTCCTTTAGGCTATTGGGTGGCCTTTGGATTAGTTGATTGCACTGTGTGTACATCCGACATTTTGGTATGGGGAGTAGCCAAAGCAGTAGTTTGGCTGGCCGTTGTATGTTGTATAGACAACTGCTACAACTACTTCATCAATTTCTCAGTGGGCTTTGTTTGTGCTGAACCAACAATACCATTGGCATGTGGTCTAGCTCTCTGTCTGGTTTTATCAAGTATTGAGTGTGGCACATCTAGCAAGATCTCGTATAATAAACCAGACTGAGAATAGATTAGCTCAAGTTGTTGAGCTCTCATGATGGCATCTTCTTCGGAAAATACTCTCGACGTCGCGACGTCTTTGGATAACTGTGGGACCAAAGACTTAAAGAACCACTCGAGAAGGAATGTTGGTGGGACTAGTACCTTAATTAAACTCTTTCGGCGTCTCCATTCTCGGATGTGATCGAAGATATGGTTCTCTTTTGTTTGTGAGAAATTGGCCAGCAATTCAGTGCCAGCGTCATATCTCATAGGTAACTGAAAATGGTTTAGGAAAGCCATCGCTAGTTCACCAAACGAAGAGTATCTTGAGCGATCGAGCTCAATGTACCATTTCGCTACACTCCCTATGAGAGTACGTTGAAATAATCGCAACTGTACGAAATCCTCTTTCAACGAGTTAGATGAGCACCAAAGATGGAAGGTAGTCACATGATCTCCTGGATCTTCATTAGGCTTGGCTTCAAACTTTGGGATGTCTGAAAACAAATCCGTTGGCATAGGAGGCCAATGCGGATCATGACAGATAGGTTCATTCAACAACCTTGTCACGTCTAGCAAATGCAAAGTTTCAAAGAAGGGTAGTTTGAGTTGTTGGTGATAACCTAGGAAAAAGAGCCCTGGAGTTTGACTGGCACCAGGTTGCCAAGAAAAGTTCGGCTGTTGGCCCAGATTCTGGTAAAAACCATGGCCATGTCTAGCATATGGATTTTTCATGTGAGGAGACATCATCGACTGATTCCAAAAATAGGACATAGATGTTTGGGCATGCATTATATTCGAAGGACTTTGGGAAGGGTTTCCCCATGTCGGTCCCATGGGGATAGGCATAGAACTTTGTCTAGGGTTCCATTGATTGTGAAAAGAATTACCCTAGATCGGCAATCCTGACGAGAGAATGGATCCCTACTAAGAATTCCAAGGCCTTGATCCAGAATAAGTTCCTGGGTGTGCCCCCTATGCAGGAATAATACCCTGCATAGGAATAGATTATCCGAGATCGGGATTTCCCCCAGTTGGAAAAGCAACTGACGAGAAGGCGTTGTTACCAAATGCACCAAAAAAAGAAAATGGTTTCGATCCTACTGGCATATTATGCGAAGGTGGTCCTTGACTCCCTGCTCCAAATAAACTATGGTGTGCTGGCGGCTCGACGGATGGCTGGTGTGTTCCACCGAGTGAAGGGGACGAAGGAGGTATATGAACTCCTCTGTAAGGTATATGACCTCCTCCATAAGGGAAAGCGTTAAAAGGAGTGGAAGTGCCCCCCATATGGCCTTGCAAAGGAGCATTAGAGCTCCCCACCCCCAGACCTGAAGTCTGTGAAGTGGAGTAGGAAACTACAGGACTTGTACCTGAACTGGGCATCCCGTATGAGAACAGAGGGCCTGTCGCACTTGGTGTGAAAGGGGTTGTGGCTACCGCCAGAGATGGGATCGGACCACTAGGCGATGTAGAGGAGGTCAAGACCATGGTGGCTCGGACCGATGATGGTGGGTTAGGAGGGGGAAAATCTCCTGTGGTGACAACCGTAGTGGAAATTGAAGAATTCCCAGAAGGAGTAACAACATTTGTTTCCATTTCTACGTGCAACACTGTCTGGCACTCGTAAGGATGAACCGGTACGATGGTGGGTGCCGAAAGATCAGTGGTGGAGGTTTCAACTAGACCAAAATCTTTCGCTCCAAGGTCTAAAATGGTCGATTCCTCTGGACGTTGGTCGGGCACAATTTCTTGTGACCCGGTCACTTCAAAAGACCCTTGTTGGTCGAGCTTTCATCTTAGTGGTGGCAGGGGTGGCTCCAGTGTAACCGACGGCAGGCAAAGAAGCCTTCATGATCGACGGAGCTTTTGATCCTCCACTGTGTGAGAATATCAAAGACACTCTAGGGCATTCTATTCATTTAAAAACAACACACACTAAAAAAGTCCCTATAAGATAAGACAGGCAAACACTAAATTAATTGGAAGAACAGTTACAACAACCAACACTATAGAAACTTACCGGTGCAAGTGCAACTCGAACACGGAAGCACCCTCTGGGTATACTCTGCAAATCATGTCCCGATGTCTATCCTAGGTACCGCAGTATACCCCCGCAGTCACCTGTGTATATCCCTAAAAAAGATAGGCAACTAGGTTTCCAACGCGCGAACAGTCACCAGACGGGTACAGTCGAAAGTCAGATATACCACAATGAGAAGGGTATCTAGCTCAAAACTTGTCAAGGGTATTGAGAGCAAGTGGTCCAGAAGAAAACTGAGGACCTTGAACGGATTCAAGACCCATGAAGCTCCATGGCAAATGCAATCGATGGAATCTCAAGACATGTCATCTATATGTGTTCTCCACTATGATTGGTCCAACTTTGGAGGGGTTATCTCAACTACCTTTCCGCACGCGACCTCGTGTTTATACCTTGTGTTAGAGGGGGGTCTAGGATAACTTTCACGATACTGGACTTGGACACTCCCTAAATCAGACTCCAATGTTTGATTTTAATGGCCTTGAAGAGTTTCCTCTCCAACCTAATCCAAGGCCCTAATCCTGAACTAGTTGGTTAACCCTACAAACATAAAAGTCTAATGAATTTTAGATTTAGCGTTAATTTTATGACTTGTCTTATGTCAAAGGGTATGAAAGTGAAACTAGTGATGTTTGAAAGACGAAAGTAAAAATGAATAGAAAGCTGGAAACAAAAACCTTCACTTAACGTAAATTTTCAACAACTTTTCAAATTAAAAAAAAAATAATAATAAATAAATTTCTAAGATCTTTTGAACAACAAACTCAAAGCAGGATTTCACTCGACTACGAGCTACTTATGATCTAATAAAACTGTCAAGAACTTATGAAAGCAAAGACTTTTCCCTGGTTACTAATGCAAATCAAAACTTTTCAACCAAACAAAGAAATCAAATATTTTTTATTTATTTGAATGCTCACAAAGCAAAGAGGAAAAATATCAACAAGTCAAAAACCAAGAAAAACTTCTAGCCTAATCACAGATCGCAAAGAATCACTTCAATAAATCACACACTAGCAACTTAAAAAAGGACTCTCACACTTGTCTAAAAACCCTAAAAAAAAAATGATGAGAACTTTTAAATGAAAAAATAAAGCTATGGCTGAGATCAAACCTATGCTACTGATTGCTAGGACAGAGATTCAAAAACATGAGAGGTATAACTCTTGCCAAGGGAAAAGATGACTGCCTCACCCTCAACAAAAACTATCCTTCATAAGCACACTACTGACAATTCAACAGCAAGCGTGTGCACGCGAGCTGTGTAGAGCCAGAGGGCGTGAACATGCGTGTTGCCCTTATACAAGCCGCATGTATCTCTAAAACTCTGAAACAAATAAAAACAGACAATCCAAACCACGAAGAGACCACTGATACTAAGAACCAGGATATCTTGAAGGCTTAGACACTTTCTTTAACATAAAAAAGAAAACAATGTAAGGAAAAAATTCGTAGAACAAACCAATCTAAGGTGAACCCTAAGTTATAGAATACAAATAATAAAGACTAGAAAGAGTTCTAGAAAACCCCTGAGAATGACCAATTCTGACAGGGAAGAGGATGACTACCTCAAAAAAAATTTGGAATCATACACGCTATTGTTACTTCTTCAGCTAGCATTTACACGCGGGCTGTAAGAAAGTAGGGCATGGGTACACGCGTGCAGACCTTATGCAAGCCGTGTGTACCTTTGTGGGTCTCGGAAAAAAAATAGTCAAGCAAAAAAACAGAGATACCTGGTATGGAAGACCAGAATCTCTGTTATCTCAAACTTTGCAGAAACTTCAAAAAACAGGAAAGAAAACCAGTCTTTTAAAAATACCCAAAAATATTCCCAAGAACCTTAGAGACTTCCCCAGTATGGTCGCCAATTTTGTTGTGGTGGGAAATCCCCCTATGGACTAGCATTTAGGGTTATATTATGCATGTAGATAATATCGAAAGAATCCTACTTTCTACTGTCGTCCCAGACCTAATCCCCATTTATTTTAAGAAAATACATGGTTAAACGAACATACTTTGTTCCAGACATTCGATGTAGATCATTCTTCATGCTTGATCACTTGTTAGCAGCTATCCTCCCAAGACTTACCTGCGTACAAAACAAGCAACAAACTCTACATGCATTTGTTCTACAGATTAATGGGTTAGAGATTCAAACATATATTCACCAAACTATGAAGAAATCATATCGTGGGACAGGAAAAGCATTTATTTATTATTAACTTTAATGAATCAACTTAAAATGTTCAGACCGGCCACCACTCCACGAACCTGATCCTGGGCTCCTCTTCAAATGTCCTCCAACTTCTTTTCTCTATATCTCTCTTTGCACAAGGATGGATAAAGGGTTGGGACAATAGGAATGTGCAATTGGGTAGAGTTTCTTTACTATTATTCTCCTCCTCCAAATGGGACCCCTAACCCTTTTTTTATAAGCTAGAAGAAGCTAGGTATTTGGACGAACCCTCGGCCATGCATGGATGGGAGTTTCAGTTAACTCACCCAAAGTTGTGTGTTCCTTCGGCAACTTTCCTTTTTTTGTGCTTTTGTAGGTACATGTGGGTTGTTTGAGGTCAACTAGCATGTACACGCGTGCATTAATGGAGTAGGGTGCGTGGGCCCTTATAAAAGAAGTTTTTTAAAGAGTTGTTCAACAGTGTTTTCACAAAGAAGGAATCTGAGATGGCCTGATGTCAGGTAAGCATGTCTGGTGCAAATTAGGGTTATAACAAAAGATCCTACTAGTTTACTACTAATATGTTTAGAAAAAGAAGAGTCAACTGAAGTCATGCATCTGTTTTATTCAAGTATTTGTGGAGGCCATCATAACTGGAAGACCACAACCGATAAGATTTTAAGGGATGGGTATTATTGGGCTTTTCTTTTTTTAGATGTGTGCGCCTTTGTGAAATCTTGTGATAAGTGTCAAAGATTCACAGGAAAACAACAACTAAAATCTCTGGCCCTGAGACCTATTGTAGTGAATGGTCATTTTCAACAGTGGGGTTTAGATTTCATAGGAGAGATTAATCCTTCATCTAGTGGTCAACATAAATGGATTTTGGTAGCCACTGACTATTTTACAAAGTGGATAGAGGCAATCCCCACTAGAAATGCCACTCATCAGGTCATCATGAAGTTTCTCTATGAGAACATCTTGAGAATATTTGGTTGCCCAAAAAGGCTAGTGACAGAAAAATGCAGCAGCTTTCAAAGATGATGCATTGGTTGACATGTGTAAGTCAATGGGCATTCAATTGGTACACTCTACTTCCTACTAGCCTCAAGGTAATGGCCTTGCCGATTCGTCCAACAAGAGTCTAATCAGAATCATCATAAAGCTATTGGAGGAGAATCAAAAGAGTTGGGATTCTAAACTAAAGTTTTCTCTTTGGGTAGACAGAGTAACTAACAAGAAAGCCATAGGAACTTCTCCCTTCAAACTAGTTTATGGCACTGATGCAATTTTCCCTATTCAGCTAGTTTTACCAGTGGCTAAGTTTTTTCAGGAGGAACAAATTGAATCAAATGATATGATAAGAAGAATGCTTGACTTGGTAGAGTTGCAGCAGGTCAGAGAACAACTGGTGGATAAATCAGAGGCTCATCAAAAGAGGAACAAGGATACTTTTGACAAAAAAGCAAAGGTGGACAATTTTCAAGTTGGTGACTGGGTTTTGAAATGGGATGCCCTTAGACAAGATAAAGGCAACAAAGACAAGTTTGAATCTTTGTGGATCGGTCCTTTCATGATAACTCAAGTACAACACAACAACACCTTCATTCTGCAAAGTCTGGAAGGTGAAGAAATGTTTGGTGGCCCAGCCAATGGGCATTTTCTGAAACTCTATTTTATTTAAGGCTTCGAAGCCTTGTCATTGTAATTTTTATTTTTCAGCTTTTGTTTTTACAAAATAACTCCATGCCCAATGGAAACACTAGTAGATAGGTTTGAATTTTCATTTTTTCGGGAAATGCATTGGTTATGTGGTTCTTGAAACCTCGCAGAGAGGCTTTCAACCCCAATAGGAGCCAGTGTTATCTCCTCAAATAAATCAATTGATATTTTTCATTTTAGGTGATAGGATGACTTTTAAAAAGGTACTTTTTAAATTTTTTAAATCTCATTTATCAAAGATTTACGCATGTAATAAAGTTTAAATAAATGTTTGTTTATTTTTTATCTGATCTAATTCAAATATTAGGTTTCGGTGGCTTAGGCGAACATTTTGATTGTTCATTAGCCACCGAAAGCCTTATCTTTCGGTAGCTTAAATGAATGAATCCAGGGCTATTTTAACCACTGAAATCGCAGAACTGGGGAAAGAGTCAACACGTCCTATCACACGTTTCAACCATTGGGTTCAATGTTTTATGATTGCAATAAGCCGCCGAAAAGATGGGAGAATGAACCATTCACAACTGGAAGTTGATCTCTATTTGATATAAGCGAATATTTCTAGATCATTATATCATTAAGCCATGTGCTTACGTACCCTCCATTATTACATCTATTCACCATGACTGTTTCAAATCACCAACCGTTCTGTCGCATCCCTCGTAATCAGTGCCACGTTCTAAAGCTCACCCCAGTTTTCTCATTTCTATCACAGCCGAGCCAACTTTCGCTAACTCTATGCTGTGTAACTCTCCCTCGAAATGTGCTCCTTCGATCAAATGTGTGCGTAAACATTGTGGAAAATGAAGAAAGGAACATCAACCCTGAGGAAAGATCTCAACAACATCAGTTACTTGGAATCACACCCAGAGGTATGTCAAATGTTCAGGGATGTGAGGTGTTATAATTTTTGCAAAAAATTACAGAGTTCTCATCACTAGATGGTGGAGGCCTTTGCCCTCAATTTTGATGGAATGAAAGAAATCATAGGTTGGGATGAATTTGAGATAGATGAATCCCTCATAGTTGAAGTGACAGAGCTTCCCACGACTCGAGAGAAATGGTTTAAAACTATTGTCACTAAGAATGTTGAATTCATGACTTATTTGAAACCATAACACAGGGGTTTGATATGGAAGAAAGACATTCCTGTGTCTTTCCTTGAAGAGAAATGGAAGCAGTTATTAAAATCCATAATGGTTTATGTAACTTGTGAAGGGTGATACAACAAGGTTATGATTTACCATTTTAAACTTATAAATCATTTGACTGGTAGAAACCCACTCAATCTACCCTATTTTCTCCATAGAAGTTTATCCAAAATGGTTCATCAAGTCAAGGCCAAGCCTAATCAAGTTGCAGGTAGATTATCCCACCATAGTCTATTCAAACTCTTGGTTTGTGAGTTGTTTCAAAGAAGAGAGAAAGAGTAGAATTACTTCTTGTTCTGGAATGACTTCCAGACTGAGGTTCATCCAGGGGGGAAAAAGAGTCCTCATTCCAAGAAGTCTTCCCAGAAGTGGAAAGAGGAGGAGGAGAGCTATCTCTCCAGCCCCAGTCAATCAACCCTCTCCTTCCTCTAAGCTTGACAAAACTAAGAAGAAATTAAATTTCAACAGTGAAAAAGAAAAGGCCAAAGAATCTGTAAGGTAGCTAGAGAGGTAGTTGCGGGAGCTAGAGGGCCCATAGTTATAATAGTGGAGGTCATTCAATGTAAGGTGGACTAGGTCCACTATATTATTAAATNAGTTAGATATAATAAATGTAAGAGGACTTCTTAGAAGGTTCTACTTCCAGAAGATTCCTCCTCTAGAATGTTCTTAGGTGATGGTAGCACTATATAAAGGGGTTCAAGCAATGTAATGAGACATGAAGAGAAATATTGTATTTTGAGCAATAGCTCAATAGGAGGATGCCCCCTCGAAGAGGCAAGTGAATAGAAGAGGATCCCTTCCATAATAGGATCCATTGTATGGTGTTGCCTTACCTCAAGGGTTTGATAGTAATAAAGAATATTTTTCATATTGTTCTTGTATATCTGTTGTGGTTCTTTTGTATTCAGTATTTGGTTCTTAACAAGTGGTATCAGAGCACTTTCCTTGGGCAGACATTGTGGGAAAATATTTTTTATTTTTGCAAAAAAAAAATTCGGAGCAGAAAAAAGAGGGCCGCGACATTCTCGAAGTTTTTAGTATATTTATGTGAAACGTTTGCATAAAAGGGTTGTATATCTAAGTTCCTCTCAGAAAAACACCTAATTTGAAAAAACAAATCATCCGAAACAGAGTCCGGAAAGTCAAGATATTGAAGTTTTAAAATCTGCAAATTTTCAGGATTTTTTTCCGTGGACGGCGGGGAGAATTTTTTTATTTCTGTAGCATTTGGAGGCCGAATTTGCCCAAATAAATTACATATCTGAGTTCCTCTCACAATTTCACCCAATTTCAAAAAACAAAATCAGCCAAAACGGAGTCCGGGAAGTGAAGTTATGAGCATTTTAACTTCAACAGTTTTTTAGGGTTTTTCCAGAAAAAGATGCGATTTTCTACCAAAACTTATTGGGTTTTTTCGTGACGGCTGTAGGACCAAATATTTTATAGGGTGCTCAGATGGCTATTTCCTCTCAAACCCTGAAATAAATTCTTGAATCATTCAAAGCCCAATTGTTTCACACATTGGATGACAGATTTGATGCATTTGTACATGGCCTCACAGACAGCCTCACACATGGCCTCATAGACAGCCTCACAGATTGCCTCAATGATAGTTTTCATAGTATTCAAGATTCATTGAATAACATGCAGGAGATATTTCTTATGGAGGGGCTCAGGGATGAATATAATCAAGAAATATATGCTTGGTATGGTTTTGAGGCCGATTGTGATGATTGGTATATGGATAGTTGTCATTTCTGGGATGACAACCACTTCCATATTTTATTTTATGAATCTACTCCACCTTCTGTAGAGAACATCAATGTCCCACATCAGGAGCTAGTTACCAACGTTCAGTCTGCATATTCTACAGTGGTATTATTCCTTCCAGATTCTGCTACGACCATTTTCCACTATGTGGATGGATCTTCTTATTTGGATCCACATGATAGGTGTCAATCTTTGGAGAATCATTTGGAGTTGGTTATTGGGTTCCAAAATCTTCCAT
>JASDQU010390216.1:788-11033 GCA_032191745.1 Picea mariana | reverse complement strand
GATGGAGGCTCTTGTCACTCCAAGTTGCATTAGGTGAAACTCCGAGATGGAGCTCAGATCGACGGTCTTGATCTTTTCACAAATTCGCATCTCGCGGTTCCTTAGATGGAGGTGCTTGTCACTCCAAGTCGCGATAGGCGAAGCTCCGAGATGGAGCTTAAATCAACGGTCCAGAACCCTTGGTGATCTGACGGTCCAGATCTTATCGTGAGTTCACATCTCGAGATTCCTATGATGGAGGTTCTCGTCACTCCAAGTCGCGATGGGCGAAGCTCTGAGATGGAGCTTCGATCAATGGTCCAGAACCCTTGGTGATCTGACGGTCCAGATCTTATCGTCAGTTCGCATCTCGTGATTCCTATGATGGAGGTTCTCGTCACTCCAAGTCGCGATAGGCGAAGCTCCAAGATGGAGCTTAGATCAACGGTCCAAAACCCTTGGTGATCTGACGGTCCAGATCTTATCGTGAGTTTGCATCTCGCAATTCCTATGATGGAGGTTCTCGTCACTCTAAGTCGCGATAGGAGAAGCTCTGAGATGGAGCTTAGATCAATGGTCCAGAACCCTTGGTGATCTGACAGTCTAGATCTTATCGTGAGTTTGCATCTCGTGATTCTTGTGATGGAGGGTCTCGTCACTCCAAGTTGCAATATGCGAAACTCCAAGATGGAGCTTTGACATGCTCTGATCTTCTACCACACGTACCTCTTGGATCAATGGTCAAGATTTTATCGAGACTTCGCAACTCCATGAGCCTTCGTAGTGCCTGATCAATGGTCCATATTTGGCCTTGATCTAACAGTTGATATTATTTCGTGATTTCTCATATCGTGAATTTGAGAAGTTAGGGAACCCCATTCCTTTGACTTTCCAGTTAGCGACATGAAGATCTTCCACCACGTGTCCTCTTGATCAACAGTCCAGATTTTATCGAGACTTCGCAACTCTACAAGCCTTCGTTGTTCCTGATCAACAGTCCATATTTGGCCTCGATCTAATGGTTGAGATTATTTCACGATTTCTCATATTGCGAGTTCGAGAGGTGAAAGGAGGGAGCATTTCATGCCTTTGACTTTCCAGTCAGTGAAATGTTGATCTGTGTCCACGTGTCCTTCCCGTAGATGGACGGTCTTCCTTCTTTCATTATCACTGCGTTGCTGATCATGATGATCTTTGCCATCGTTGTTCTTGCCATCAATGGAAAGATCACTCCCAACTGTAAACCTTCCAACAATCCTCTGCACTATCTCTTCTGAACTTATCAAGTTTTCTCTGCAGTGTCTTCCTAAAATACTTTTGATACTTCTTCTTGTACTCATGCCATATTCGTTGTTGTACTTTCCATCAATGAAAAGAATACGATGCCTGTTAAACATTTGCCAACAGGGTACCCATCTGTAAGGCTTCTAGGCTTGACCACAAATTGGGATTCATACCCACGCAACCTTGATGAGGAAAGAAAATAAAGGAGGTAATTCGGGGACAGAGACAGATCTGCGAGATAGCAGAGTAGAGAAAACACTCTCTCGAGAAGATAAGGGAGCATAATTCGACTCTGAAGTGGAGAGGAGAAGTTGAGCAGTAAGCTCATTCTAGATGAAGAATCCATGGGAATGTTTTTTCTACAAGCAGATAAATGAGGCTGACGAGTGACTGAGGAAGTACTCGTGCATACCTCCTTGCTTGGAGTAGGGAAAACTAGTTGCCAATTTCCTGCGAGACGAGAAGAGTAACCTTTGTCCTCGACTGTCATGGAGAAAAGAGAAAGAATGTCTCTCAGAGAATCATGGTCTAGCTCGAGGGTGGCCAGTGGTAAATCCATCAGGAGTGATTGTTCCTATGGTTGGGAGGAAACATGCACCCCTTTCAGTAGTTGCTTCACATCTTCCAATTTTGATAAGTATTTTCATACTCTGTGTAATATATTGGATGGGATGATGAAATGTCTGTGTTTATGATTAAGTCCTTCAATATTTGAAAAGTTATTAGAAATGCTCTTTGTTTTCTGTAAACTGATATATCTATATGGTCTTGATTTATCTTAGTTTAGCCGCTAGAGAGTCATGGGATGTGATCCCGCAGGAGAGTCGAGGTAGAAGTAACTAAAACACCTAAGTCCTACCGATCCTTTAAATTCACCTTAGCGGGATTGTCACGTTCATCTTTATGGGAAAAGGGTGTTTCCATACAGACTAACCACCCATCTGACCGAGGGCTCATGCCCATGTCCTTAACCCATTTGTTGCAAAAGTATTTGCACCTAGATCATAATATTTCCCAAAGGACCCGTGTGACCAGGGCCTAGGAACCCTACACTAGACCAAAAGGAGCTAGCTCTTTCAGCTTTGGGACATCAAGACTTGTGACTCCAAAATCCTCGCAAATAGTCAAAGGACGAAGTCGTGAATTGATGAGGGCCATCGATTTGGGGATTCAGTATGGATTTCTCTCAGTTGTTAGATCGGATGTAGGAAGGTAAGAATTAAGAACTTCAATGAAGTGATACTTCAGAAGAGTAGGAGTGTTCTAGCGCCAAAAATCCTAAATTCCACAGTCGCAGAGTTAATCTATACTGTTGAAAATGGAGGGACACATGTCCACAGATCAACGACTATATGGAAGTCCGAGTATTCGATAGTATAGGGATGCGTGTGTTTCCCCGGAGCTCTGCAAGCCAGAGAAAATCATGGCCATAGATGCTAGGTACACATGGCGATAGATCCGGTGTGGTCCGGAGGGAGATCCGGGAGATACGTGTCGAACTTCCAAATTCCAAACTGTCAAAGAGACGTGGACCGTCGATCTTGGGATCCTTCGAGATCCCTCTCAGTCGTCGATCTGAGAAGCACACCTTCAATTACCTAATCGATCGAGAACACGTCGTGGAGCGACACGTGGCCCCTACTTGTCCTTGCTTAAGGTTGTCCGACGAATTAAAGCTGTCGGATGAGGGTATATGTTGCAAGCGATCCTGTAGTCTGAAGAATTAGTACTCCAGGGGAAATTGGCCAAGAGTTTTCAAGGTGTGAAAACTCTTGAAGTCGCGAACAACAAAGTAAATATCGACTGTTGGTAGGAAGAGGGTGCATGACGCTAGATCCGAGAGTCTAGAGACTTGGCTCTTTGGGGGATTTGTGTCGAGAGGAGTCGGTAAGCTCTGAATCCTGGAGCTGCGAAGTAACAAGGACCGTGGATCTATGGATCCACATGGATAAAGGTCAATCGTATGATAGGTGTTGACGTGTCTCACTGAAGTCATCTCAGGTGGCGTGGAACTACAAATAAAGTTCCATGTGTCACCCAGATTTGGTTGATTCACCAACCCCTTATGCCTATTAGAGCATGACACACGTCACCCCCTAATGAGGACACGTGTCACCCCTTGACCCTCACCGCATGTCAGCTTCTGGTTCGTTTCCTCCTGGAAAATGTGGCCGGTGATGTATCTAGGACTCTGGGAGTTTGGATGACTTCGACGTTTAGAATATTTAGGGCATGGTACAATATAGGAATGCTCAACATAAATCGTCGATCACCAAAGGGCCAAAGCCACCTAGTGAGAATTCAGAATATTTGAGTGCAAGTTGATAAAGGAAGATCCAATGATGATCATCGATCATCAAACGTCGATGAACCAACGATGACTACCGACTGTCGAATCGTAAAAACATAGGATGTTCAACGTCGATCCCCAAAGGGCTAAGGCTACGTGGTGATATTTTGGGACTTTGGGGATTAGGAAAAAGGAGTGTTCTGCACTGAATGTCGAGCCCCTTTTTAACCATAGGATCTTGACAGAGGATGTGGACGGTTGATTTTCCTCTGCTGTTCGGTGATCTGGGAATTCAACAACACCGTTCGAACTCTTGAAGTCTGGGAGTTACTAAGTGTTGAAACCTTTGCTAAGCAGAATCTTAGCTCACAGTTTTCAACCCAAGGTAATGATGAGGACCCTGCTAGCTGGTTTAAGCATGTAGTGGGAGATGTAAACTTCGGGGAAGCAGAATAGGAGGGTTTTTCTTAGTAAGGGACCCAAAATGAACCAAGGAAAAGTGAAAAAAAATGATGCCCCATCCTTAGAAAGGATCTTTAAGGGGTTGGGTGTGTTACAAATTGGTATCAGAGCATGGAAACAACACTTGGCATGCTTTGGCTCATGCATGAATCATAAAAACATTATTAGAGAATGAATGGGGTAACAGCCTACCTTACCCCCCTCTATAAGGAATGAAACCTTCTACTTTTCATAAATGTTTTGGAAGTCTGCATTGTAGGTTGCTAATGTTTCCAAATAAAAAAGCTAACTTCACTTTGCAATGATGTGTGTTGTTCATAAATTGGTAGATTAATAACTAACAAAAAATGTTCTATCAACATTCAAGTAGTCAGTGAACAACAGGAGAACTACAATTTAAAGGATGGTGACACATCAGGAGTTGGGGTAGATCTCCCAAAATAGAGAGGAAGAATATGATGAAAGGAGGGTGCTGGAAATCCCTCCAAATTTGGTCGAAACTGTAAGAAGCCTCATGGAGTAATTACAGAGTTATAAGGATAACAAAGAAATCCTGATAAAGGAGCAAGAAAAGAAGATTGAAATTAATGCATTCCTACTGTAAATTCTATCAGATATACAAAGGCAACTGCAACATGTTCCAGCTACCAGTCATGTGGATAGGCATCATACAGTTTCATACTAAGAAAACTCCAAGTCCACCTAAGATATAGAAGCATGGTCCTAAAAGTGGCCACACCAGGATGAGCACCTCAAAGAAGGCCCAATTTGGTGCCAAGAGACATTCAATGGAAGATCCCTTTGGTGAGGACACTGACAACTCCAAGGAATATTCTAGTGGCAAAACTAGTTCCCATTCTCAGACAAGAGGAAGAAGAGGAAAAATTCCAAGAGTCATGACCCTAAAGAATTCAAGAAAGCCAAACCACCCACCTTTGATGGAGAGATTAAGAAGGGGGGAGAATCAGAAGTTTGGCTACTCAACTTGAAGAAGTACTTCAGAGTCCATGAATACTCTGAAAACTTAAAGGCTCAGATATCCATTTTCAATCTGAATGGGAAAGCTTCCATTTGGTGGGAGGACCTTAGGAATGTGAAAGGATTCCATGAGAAGGACTTGTCATGGAAATAGTTTGAGAAATACTTCAATAAGAAGTACCTGTCAGAAAATTACTTCGATGGAAATACCAAGGAGTTCTATGAACTCAAGCTGGGACAACTCACCATATATGAGTATATCAACAAATTTCTCGAATGGATGAGGTATGTGCCCTACAAAAAGGATGAAAAGGTAAATATGAAATGATTTATTAGTGGATTACCTCAGTCCTACTGGGACATAATTGAGTTTGATGAGCTAAATACCTTAGAAGATACTATTTGAAAATAAAGGTATTGCTATGAGAAATTCAAGAGTAAGACATAACCCCATGAATACTGGAAGAAGAAAAACAATTCAGGATTCAAGAAGAAGGGGTTTAAACCCTAGAGATTTAAGAACCATGGTAAGAGCTCTAGGATGAGCCTTCCTGCCAGAAGTGTGTATCAGCAAAATTTTCCATCCCGGAGTGGAAATAAACCATTCATAGCAACTCCAAGTAAGACTGATAACATGAAGAGAGAACCCTTGAAATGTTGGGGTTGTGGAGAGGAACATTTTCTGAGGGACTGTCCGCATAGGAAAAAAAACAATGGGAGGTTCTACAACATCTAAGAGGCTACCACAGTCAATGATGTGGCTAGGATCCTTCCACAAATTTATGCAGCCTTGGATAATAAAAAAGTTGACCACCAAGATTCAGTGGTGGAGATGGAAGGTACGATTTCCAACCATCATGTTTCCATTTTAATTTACCCCGGTTAACTTGAGTTATGCTTCCCCTCGAACTATTGAAAAATGTAAATTGAAACAAGTTAAACATGTTAAATCATGGTTGGTACAACTAGCCACTGAAACCAAAAGAAAAGTAACAGAGGTCATACCAACATGCCAATTTTTCATGAGTGGGTTTCCTACCCAAGCGAACCTAAACATACTTCCTCTAGGATCTTATGACCTGTTGATTGGCATGGACTGGTTGGATGACCACAAGACCAAGTTGGACTATTACAGTAAAACTTTGGAGTGTGAAAATGCGGAAGGAAGAAGGGTAACCCTACAAGGGATTCAAAATTTTGTCTCATTGAGACAAATATCAACCCTCCCAATGAAGAAGTATTGTTGAAAAGGATGTCCCTTGTATGCAATACAAGTACTAAACTATGTTGAAAATGACAAACCCATCCTAGAGGACCATCCCATATTGAGAGAATATAAATATGTACTCCCAAAAGAGGTGCCGGGTCTACCTCTAATAAAGGATATTGATTTTTCAATAGAACTTGTACCAGGAGCGGTGCCAATGTCTAGAACACCCTGTAGAATGAGTACATGAGAGCTAGTTGAGCTCAAACTATAGCTGAAGGAGATGTGGGAAAAAGGATATATTTGGCCTAGTGTGTCTCCATGGAGAGCACCAGCCTTGTTTGTGAAAAATAAAGATGGCACACTCAGACTGTGCATATATTATAGAAAACTAAAACGCCTAAGTCATGCCCATCCTTTGAATTCGCCTTAGCAGGATTGTCACATTCATCTCTGTGGGAGAAGGGAATTTCCCTACATCCTAACCACCCATTTGATCGAGGGATCATTCCCTTTTCCTTAACCCATTTGATGCAAAAGTATGTGTTCCTAGCCCATAATATTTCCCAAAGGACCCATGTGACCAGAGCCTAGGAACCTTTCGCTAGTCCGAAAGGAGCTAGCTCTTTCAACTTTGGGACATCGGGAATTATGACTCCACAATCCTTGAAAATAGTCAAAGGCCAAAGTCATGAATTGATGAGGGTCGTCGATTTGGGGATTTAGTATGGATCCCTCTCAGTCATTAGATCAGACGTAGGAAGGAAAGTGTTAAACTCTTCGACAAAGTGCTACTTCAGGAGAATAGGAGTGGTCTAGTGCTGAAACTCTTGAATGTTGGAGTCACGGAATTAATCTAGACCACTAAAAATGGAGGGACACATGTCCACATATCAATGACTATCTGGAATTTCTGGTATTCGGCGGTAAACGGAATGGCGTTTTTTCTTGGAACTTTGCAAGATGGATTAAATCCTGGTTGTAGATGCTAGGTACATGTGGTGATAGACCTGGTGTGGTACGGAGGGAGATTCAGGAGATACATGTCAAACTCTCGAATGTCGAATTGCCAAAGAGACATGGACCGTCGATCTTCGGATCCTTCGAGATCCCTCTCAGTCGTCGATCTAAGAAGCCCACCTTCGATTACCTAACTGACCGGGAACACATCGTGGAGCGACACGTGGCCCCTACTTGCCCATGTCTAAGGTTTGTGTTGAATTAAAGTCATCAAATGAGGGGATACATGGCAAGCAACCCTATAGTCCAGGGACTTAGTACTCTGGGAGAAATTGGCCAGGATTTTTCAAGGTGTGAAAACTCACGAAGTTGTGAATGAAGAAGTAATCCTCGACCATTGGTAGGAAGAGGACGCATGGCACCAAGCTCGAGAGTCCAGAGACTTGGCTCTTCGGGGGATTTGTGTCGAGAGGAGTCGGTAATCTTCGAAGCCTAGAGCCAAGAAGTAACGAAGACCGTGGATCTATGGATCCATGTGGATAAATCCCAACCATATGATGGGCGTTGACGTGGCTCACTGATGTCATCCTGGGTGATTTGGGCATGCAACTAAGGTGCCATGTGTCACCCATATTTGGTCGATTCACCGACCCATTATGCCTATTAGAGCATGACATGTGTCACTCCCTAATGAGGACATGTGTCATCCCTCGACCCTTGCCACGTGTCATCTTCCGGTTCATGCCCACCTGGCCAACGTGGTTGGTGACATATTCAGGACTCCAGGAGTTTGGATGACTTCGGCATTCGGAATATTTAGGGAGTGGTATAATATAGGAACTCTCAATGTAAATCATCGATCGTTGAAGGGCCAAACCCACGTGTCAAGAATTCAGAATATTTGAGTATAGGTTGATAAAGGAAGGTCCAACGACGATCATCGATCGTTGAATGTCGACGGACCAATGATGACCGTCGATTGTCAAAATGCCAAAACATAGGATGTTAAATGTCATATGCCGATCTCCAAAAGGCTAAGGCCACGTGGCGATATTTTGGGACTTCAGGGATTAGGAAAAAGGAGTGTTTTGTGCCGAATGTCGAGCCCCTTTTTAACCATAGAATATCAGCAGAGAATGTGGACCATTGATTTTCCTCCGCTATCCGATGATCTTTGAATTTGACAACACCATTGGAACTCCCAAAGTTTGGGAGTTTCGAAGTGCCAAAACCTTTGCTAAGCAAACTCTTAGCTCCCAGTTTTCATTTTGAGGTAATGAGGAGGACCCCACTAGATGGTTTAAGCATGTAGTGGGAGATGTAAACTTCGGGGAAGTAGAATAAGAGGGTATTTCTTAGTAAGGGACCAAAAATGAACCAAAGAAAAGTGAAAAAAAATGAGGCCCCACCCCTAGAAAGGATCTTTAAGGGTTTCGATGTGTTACACCTACCCTACTCGAAAAAGGAAACCTTTCCTCAAGTGTACTTCCAATGATTTCATGTGTGTAACAAGATCACAAATAAACTCATATCCAAATATGAAAAATATACCTAAATGACTATTCAGATATGAGGATAGAGTTGATATGATTGACTATGGTGCCAAGAAGTGTTGGAGGATGAAGGAATACCAAGGACTAATTGTTGGGTATGTGTTATATTCTTTGCATGTGTGTGTGTGTGGGCGCGTCAGATTCGACAACTGCGTATGATAATCCATCTAGTAGTGTTATTTTTGTCGTGTGCACCGGGCTTTTTCCTAGTGGGGTCCCAGGGGGGGGGCATGTGTGCCCCCCCTGGTTATGCGAAGCGTTCGAGGCAGCGTCCCGAATTTTTTTTTAGCGTATTTTGCTATTTTTAGTGGTTTACTAAATTAATCCTGGATTAAGGGATTAGGGTTTTGGTATCTACAGAATACCTAAAAACATTGTATATATTGTATGGTGAATGGTGAAATTCGATATATGAATATAAGAAAGGTTTTCCTAGTTAAGGGTTTCCGGTATAAAATCTCTGTGTACTTTGTGTATGAGCCATTGATTAAATTCTGTTTTGCTTAAGAATATATATGCATTGCTATACTTCACAGTTTTAAAACTTACATGTGGTATCAGAGCTCATCTTTGGCTTCAGAGGGATGCCTTTGTTGCTGAGGGTTTGGCTCGATCTTGATATATCAAGTTGATCTTGGGTCTGTGATAAACCTGGGTTTAGTGGGAGATTTTGCAGTTATTATTCGAGTGTAGAAAGAGGAATGACGAGCTCTTCTAGAATCGAGATAGAGAAGTTCAATGGTAAAAACTTTAAGCTATGGAAGCTCAAGATGGAGGACCTTCTTGTAGACAAAGAACAATGGATCGTTGTGGATCCTGGTACACTGCCTACTGGTACATCATCTACTAGCACACAGGCTACTGGTACACAACCTACTAGTACACCACCTACTGGTATGTCGAAGGAATATTGGGAGAAGTTGGACAGAAGAGCAAGGAGTACTATTCGACTCTGCCTGGAAGATTTGGTGTTGTTGAATGTCTCGGGAGAATCTACAACGAAGGAACTATGGGATAGGTTGGGGAATTTGTATCAATCAAAGTCCCTAGTAAACAAGTTGTTTCTTCGAAAGAAGTTGTATCATATTAGGATGGAAGATGGAGATTCTGTGACAGAACATCTAAATTCCTTTAATAATCTGGGAAGTCAACTTTTATCTGTTAATATTACGATTGCAGAAGAAGATAAATGTATTACTTTGTTATGTTCTTTTCCAAACTCTTGGGATAATCTAGTTGTAGAAATTGATAGTACCACTCAATCTACATTGAAGTATGAGGATGTAGTTTCATCCTTGTTATCTGAAGAGATGAGGTGGAAAAGCATGGATAGTCATAGCACAGATGCTTTATTTGTAAGAGGTCGTACCCAAGACAGGAATCCTGGTAAGCCTTCAGGAGGGATACCTAAATCTACAGGTAGATCTAAGTCTCCAGGAAAATCTTTGAGGAAATGTTGGAAGTGTGGTAAAACAGGGCATTATAAGAAAGATTGCAAGTCTAAGAAGGTTGAAAAACCAAAGGGATCTGAT
>JASDQU010390214.1:0-10994 GCA_032191745.1 Picea mariana | reverse complement strand
GAGGGTCCTTCAGCTGGTTCATGTAGACGTATGTGGACCAATGAACATGGCATCAATGATCAGTGCCAGGTATTTCTTTCTGTTTGTTGATGATTTCAGTAGGAAAATGTGGGTGTATTTTTTGAAGTTGAAGTCTGACGTGTTTAAAGAATTTCAAAACTTTAAATCATTAGTCGAGAATGAGTCAGGTTGTCATATTACCTCTCTTAGATCTGATAATGGTGGAGAATTCTACTCCAAAGAATTCAATATTTTTTGTGCTAAACATGGGATCAAGAGACAATACACCACACCCTATACTCTACAATAGAATGGGGTGGTTGAAAGGTGAAACTGCACTATCATAGAGATGTCTAGATGTATGTTGCAGAACAGGTGTGTTCCTAACAGGTTTTGGGTGGGCAGAGGCAGTGTTCACAGCAATGTACTTGCTAAAAAGATATCCCACGATGGTGGTAAAGCAAAAGACTCAAGAAGAAGCATGGTCTGGAAGAAAGCCCAAAGTAAGTCACTTGAAGGTCTTTGGTTCTACTGCTTACACTTGGATTCCAGCTGCGAAACGAACCAAGTTAGATTTGAAGAGTAAGAAGATGATGCTTACAGGGTACAACGACACCCATAAAGCTTACAACTTAGTTGATGTTGACACTGATAAGGTGAGCTTTAGCAGAGATGTTGTTGTTGATGAGGAGGTTGGACCCTTCCATACTCCTCCCGCATTCAGAGTTACTGAGCAGTCAGAAGTCATTGAAGATTCAGATGTCAAGCTTCCGATAGCTCCACCTGAAGGGGGGAAATATTCTGAGCATGATGATGAGGAGTCAAAATAGGATGAGTCTCCTAGGTCAGTTAGATTAGTACATTCTGAAGCAGGAAGCCCAATTCATGGTGGTAATACTAACTTGGCAGCCAGGGATTCCAAAAGACCCAAGTGGTGGCACAACACCATTGGAGATATTCGGATAGGAGAGATGATCGAGGGAAGATCATCACGAGGTAAGAGTAAACAACAGACTGGCACAGTCAACTTTGCTCTTATGGCCAATATTCAGGAGATCTATGAGACTCAGGTATTCAAGGAAGCAGAAGGAAGAACTGAATGGGAAAAGGCCATGGAGGCCGAACATGAAAGTTTGATGAAAAATCAGACTTGGGATCTCACAGCTCTTCCATAAGGGAAGAAACCCATTGGCTGCAAATGGGTGTACAAGGTCAAGTACAAGACAGATGGTACACTTGACAAGTACAAAGCATGGTTAGTTGCGAAAGGATTCTCTCAGCGAGAAGGCATTTTCTATGAGGAGACTTTTGGTCCTACAACGAAGATGAGCACTATTCGTCTTGTTCTAGCCATGGCAGCACAACAAGGCTGGAAGGTCCACCAGATGGACATGAAAAGTGCCTTCCTCAATGGAGATTTGAAGGAAGTGGTATACATGTGCCAACCAGAGGGGTTTCAGGTTGCAGGGAAGGAGCATCTAGTTTGCAGACTAAAGAAGGCTCTATATGGTCTGAAACAAGCATCGAGGGTGTGGTACATCAAGATTGGCAGGTATTTGGTTCAACAAGGGTTCCAACAGAGTCCTTCAGATTCCAACTTATAGGTCAAAAGAGTTGGTAATGAGATCATTCTTCTGATTGTTTATGTGGATGATATCATTATTACATCTTCTGAAAGATATCTTTAACTTCATTCCCCATTTAAACAGTTGTTGAACTAATTCTTAATTCATTCTTAACATAAAAGATGCCACTGGTCCCTTTTGCAAGTGAAGTGCACCCTATTGTTTTTTTTGTTGGTTCTTACTACAATCCTAACATGTAAGGTGCCACTTGTCACTTGCCCAAGTGAAGTGCACCCTATTGTTTATGTGTTGGTTGTATGTGCTTGGAGCAGGTGATTCGAGCAATTGGCCAAAGAATCGTTGGACTTTAAAAGGATAAATGCTAACATATTATAAGTAAATGATTGCAAGTAAATGCTAACATTATAACATTAGTGTATTGCAAAGCAGAGCAGATACCTTGTCAAGCAAGTTGATGGCCTCATTTCTGGCCTGGCTCTCCCTTCCACTGTCGCAGGTAATAAAGAAACCCTCGACCTAGGGGCGCACCGCATAGTGGCCCTTCTTTGTAGGTCTCTGCAAAATAATGATGATAATAATGAAGATGGTCAACCATGAAAGCTCCGCAATCATATAACACTCCTAAATATACCTATTTCAGTAATATTGAGAATGTGAATAGAGTGGAGAATCGTAGAAATATGAGGCGTGTACATTGTATGGCAAGTAGTGGCCTCTTCGCTTCTTGCTGTTGGTGTTCTTGTTGCCAGCTCGAGCGTTAGTCCCCTCAGATGCCATGGCAGACCTCCAAACGTTTACTTGTTGGAGAGTATTTATCTTCCACTGTCTGTTGGAGAGTATTTATTTGTTGGACGATTTTTGGCACACAGAGAGAATATCTTCCTGTAGATGTTCGAGAATATTTGTTGGTGGATTTTTGGCAAAATTGGTTTTTACTCTTATAATTAACACCTAATTTTTTTTATTAAAAATCAATATAATTTTAGATAATTAATAACTTACATTCGATCAAATTTCAAAAAAAATAAGTAAAATATAATTTTAGATAATTAATAATTTACATTTTATTAAATTCCACAAAATATCTAAAATATAATTTAAGATAATTAATAACTTACATTTTATCAAATTCCACAAAATAAATTATATATATATATATATATATTTCAATTGTCATTATAACTTTAGAGAACTTTAAAATATGATGAAATGTAAAAACAAATCAATAAAATATTTTTAAATATTTAATATTTATATTATTATTATAACTAAAAAGTATAATAAAATTGTAAAAAAAATCATTATAATTTAATTACATATAAGAAGTTATTATAATTTAAATACAAAAAGATGTGAAAAAGAAGTTACTATTATTTAAATTTATATAGAATGTGAAAAATTAATTGAATAACATTAAAATACTCTCCAATATAAAAAGTGTATTTCTTTTTTCTTTTTAGTAAATAAAAATAATATTATTTTAATAAAATTTTACAATAATATTTATTTTAATTTAGATTTAATAAATATTAAGAGATAAAAAACATTTAATAAGTAAATTATTAATATAAATTTAAGTTAGTGTATTACATATTTATTAGTTTAGGTTTAGTTGATATTAAAAGTTAATAAAAAACAATAATAATAAACAATATAAAAAAAAAAATTTTAATTTTTTTTTAATAGTTCATTTTACTTAGTCTAAATATATAGATTTTAAGTAGTATTTAGTTCACATTAATTTTTATAGTATTTTGAATTTTATTTAACAATTTATAGTGTGAAAATATATGTTTATACTAATTTTATGGATGGATCATAAAATGTTAAAAAATTATATTTATAATGTAGAATTTATAATATTTATACATTTATAGTTTATAGTGTAGAATTCATTATTATATTTAAATGAAAAATATTAATTTGTTTTTTAAATATGATATTTTAAAGTTTTTTTTTTTTTTCAATTAAGCAATTTTTTTTTACTTATAATTTGTATATGTAAATATTTTTTTTATTTTTATAATGGATCCATCTAAGAGTTAAAAATATATTTTGTTTATTTTAAATTTTATTCATATTTTTAAAATAAGGAATATAAATATAAATATTAAATTTACATGTGATACAAGTCAACATGAATATAATTTCAAGAGTATTTTTAAAGTTGTTAACATTGTTTGTTTATTGAGGAAAAAAAATACAATGTAATCACCCAAATCAAAGAAGATTGTTGGATGGGGCTTAGTGAGATGTAAGATCATTTTAATTGCAATATATCTATGGTTCTAATTAACAATATTAATATGAAAACTTCACTCAAATTACTTGGGTATTCCATTTGTCCGTTTTAACTTTCTTTTGTAGATTTGGCAATAAAGGCATGTGGTTTTGACTAATTGTGTAGATGTCCATGGTATATGATTTCATTTTTATTAACTTAGGTGTTTAGTGGTATAGATATATATACAGAAATGAAGCCACGAAACTTTGGTTTCAGCAGAAATCCACAAGCATAAAGGGGCCTTGGGGAAAAAGAAAGAAAGAAAAAACAAGTAAAGATGGCCCTAACCTCAAATGAAGAATTTCCATGAGCGTAAAGAGAGGTGGGGTTTCAAAAACATTATTTGTATTTTCATTTTCTTTTTATAAATTTCATTATGATGAATCTATTAATTCATTCCAAGAATTGTATTCCTAATTGTCTTTGGAAATGTTTACATGTACACTTATCTGTCTAAAGGCCACAAAATGAAAAAATAAGTTTAACTGAAAGGATTATGACAAACATCATCAATTTAAGTTTTTATATTGTAAATGAAATTTCATGCTCCTCAATCGCAATGATGCTTTAAAAGGGCCTCCAACAAATCTTTGTTTAAGAAGAAAAAGTTATATTAAAATATAACTAATTTACAAAGGTCTACAATTGCAGTGGGTCTACAATTGTAGTGAAATTCTTTTATTATGTCTCTATGTCCTAATAAAATAAATAATTTACAAATGCAAACCATCAAGACTATAATTGTAATGAAATTCTTCTATTCAGTCTATGTATTGTGAATAAAACCCTATTTAACAAACCCTATTTAACAGAGTAATATTATCCTAAGCACTATGTACCAAACTAGCATTTAATGAAATATTCGTCTCTTTCACCAAAAAATTTAAAATCTCTTGCAATTTGATGAAGTACAAATATTTAATGAAATTAATAAAATACAAGTTTCTTTCACCAGATTTTTTGGAAAATCTTACAATTTAATGACCAATATATATCTGTACAACGTTATAGAATATAGATCTCTCTTGGAGGTATCAAAAATAAATGGGGTTAAATAAGTTCCTATAAGTATTTATCTAAAAAATTGAATTTCAATTCTTTCGTTAATTTTTTCTCCATATTTAAAAAAGTAAAAATAAAGTTAAGATAATATTTGTAAAATCAATACAACTAAAAAATTAAAGCCTTGTATTCTCCATCCTTTAATTTCCTCAAATGGTAAGTAAAATGTATATATCTTGTATATCTTTTAATGATCTATAAACTTGAATTTCAATTATTTCATTTAATTTTTCTTTATGTTTAATAAATGTAAAGTATAAATAAATTTAAGATGATATTTGTAAAATCAATACAACTAAAGAACAAAATATTTAATCATATCTATATCAAATTGACTAAAAGTAAAATATTACATATTTCTATTATACTATTATAGCAACCTAATAATTATTGATAACAAATTCATATTCAAATTTTTATCATTATGATTATAAATAATTATCAAATTATAGTTATTGATAACATTATTTATTTTTATTTTTATTTTTAATCGAATTATTAATTCATTTTACAATATGTTAAAAATAGATAAAGATTCAATTGAAGACATATTGTAAATTGAACATGAATATACCCCATTAGCTTACATAAAAAAATAAAAAAATAAACACAATTAATTCCTCTTATTTTCAAATGAGATTGATCTTTTAAAATGCCACTTCTATGTATTAGATGGTGCATGCATGTGACTTTTAATAATACTATAATTTGTTGCTATTAAGTAGGCTTTATTTATAGACTTCATTTATTATAATTTTGTTACTTTGGCATTCCCATTCGCCCGTTTAGGCGGTATGCTAGTTTTTATATAAAAAAATATAATTTATATTAAAAACTAAACATGTAATAAAATATAATTTATACAATATGATCGAACGACTTTTATTTCCATTTAATGTGCTAATAAATACAATATATGTAAATGGAAATTATTTCTCATCTACATAATTAATCACCACATTCAAATCGAGAAAAACAAGGGCAATAGCTGCAAAGCAGCTAGTCGCCTTATGATTATGTTGACGTTTTATTTAGTTAATTGATCAATACTATAAAGGTTTTTAAACTATTTAGTGTTTAACTATATCCACTCTTTGTGTTTAATATTATTTTAAGTTTCACCAAAAAGTCAATTTCAATTGTGTCAATAGTTTTAAATTTGAAGTTTGTTCAACCATTCAAGCCACCTCCTAGCAACACATAAACCTAATTAAATTTAGATTTGGAGCCACCACTACACCAACAAATGAATTTAAATTTGAAATTGTTCAAAGACACTCCACACCAATAGATGAACTTAATTAAAATAAATTTGAATGTTACTCTAACATTTATTTCTATTTTTAAATCTTTATCAATGATAAAAATGAGTATTTGAACTATAAGAATTTAGAAATCTATATGTAATTTTTTTTCAATAAAACTATGAAGAGTAAGTTATTAAATGATATTGTATAGCGAACACCAATATATATTTAAATTCATGGAGATTCATATTCTATCTCTCTTTATTTATACAAATGTCTAAATTTTAAACATTTTTTAATGGAAGATAAGCTATGTATTGTTGTTATACTATCATTAAAATGGTAATGTGAATATTTTATTGAGATAAGTTTTCAACATTAAAAATTATTAATTTCCTAAAAGGGACTTATAAAATATTTTTATTATTTTAAGTTGGTGTTTACAGTACAAAATGTCTATTTTGGTCATGAATATGGATGAATAACACCCTATCATCATAATAATCACATTTATGATGAGCTATTGTTTTAAGGTATTAAAATTCTCAAAATTGTAATTTTGTTTTCTTTTAAACAATTTATTTAAAAAATATGACTATTTTTTACATTACAAATTTTACTAAAATTTTATTTGGATATTTTATCTGGTGATTTACAATTTAAAAAATAATTAAGTATTATTAAAGAAAACAACTTTTAGTATTTTATAAAAGATTACAAATGCTTTACATAAACCTATGTGTTCATGATCCATGCAAAAGTGAAAAAATCTTTAAATTTTGAGAAACTCTTTTTAAGACAAATAAGAAACTTTTTTTTAAACTTGAAATGTATTATTGATATCTAATTTAATGATATTCACTCTCTTGGAGAAGAGAAACAGTACTTTGTCATTGAACTATTAATGCAAAAATAGTACATAGTCAATGAACTATTAATGCAAAGCTACACATGGCATTTTTATGAATATTTAAAATTTTATGCATTTTTTATTAATTATCTTTTTATAATAGTCACTTTCAACAAAGGCTTATTAGTTTCATCAGCATTCTTAACCAATCAAAAATTCATAATTTCATAATATTATATATATATATATATATCAATTTAATAATTTAAAATTCTAAAACTTTAACAAACTTTTTAAAAATTTACCAATAAAATTGATAAGTCAACTCAATTTATCTGAAAATCAATCACTATATTTGACAGAAACTCATGAAAAGTTTTACCCTATTCCTTTATGTTTTGTAATTATGTTAAGCAACTCAATATAATTAATTAAATGCACCTATATCCAATATATATATAAGGATCATCCATGTTACATTTAACTACCACGCATAAAGGCATAAATGTGCACTGGTAGGCATAATGTCAATTATCTATTAAAAAATAAACAAATATATAAAATTCATGGTCCACGTGTAAGATTCTCTTTGTTTGCATTCTCAATTAATTATTTGATGGCATGTGCACATTATCCATGTTGAAAAACCATGCTTTCTAATTAATTGATGGCATGTGCACATTATCCATGTTGAAAAACCATGCTTTCTTCTATACCGTTGTGAGCAAGACTTTGAATTGTATGAGACACTTAAATGTCTCGTTGAATGCAAGGAAAATTGGGAGTGAGCAAGATTGTATACTACCTATGCACGTATTAACTCTCAACATGCTTTTGTGTTAAGAATGTTGACTCTAAGGCAAAGTTTAAAGCGATATTGGGAAGTAGGGTCTATAGGAAAATATTCAGTTATTCAAGCATGTTAAGAATGCTGACTCAATGGCAAAGTTTAAAGAGATAGTGCGAAGTAGGGTGCATAGTAAAATATTCAATTATTTTATTAAGTGATAAAGTGCGTAATGCTTTATATTTTAGGAGATGCTAGATGTAACAGTGGAGGGGATGCTAGATGTAACACTAGAGGGGATATCTCAATAGAACTAATAATGATTATAAATATTCAATTAGGCTTCAGGTTTCTAAGGGGATTTAGTAGAAGGATGGAAATCGTGTATAATTAGTTTCAAATATTATACAATAAAGTAAAAGGATAGGACGAAGAGGTTGAAATAATTTAGTTAAAAAATAAAGCAGTAAGAATGTATATAACACAAGTAAAGTAAAGGTTGAGAGAGAGGAAGGTGAAAGAGAATGGTGGTGGAAGATAATCTTGAGATTATATTGTCTATTGAAAATAATATTTTTTTTAGGCTTTTAGCAAATAAGGTGTTAATATGCAAAAAATTTAGGAAGAGGTCATGGAAAAGCCTAGGTAGGTGTGTACTTTATAAAAACAATGAAGTCTATGGAAACCATCTCTTAGTTCAATTTTAGTTTACAAGAGAAGTTTGTGAAGAATTGTTTTTTTTTTTTTTTGTAAGTTATTCAGGCATCACTCTATTACTGAAAATGGAGAAACTTACAAAAATGTGTTGTTGGCTTGCCACTAGGGAAACCAGACCAACAACACATAAGCAACTTATGTTGTCCTTTATATCTTGAGAACACAAAAAATAGCAAATGACATTGTTTGAAAACAAATCTAGTATTGTATATGCATATCTGATTTCTAAAGTTTAGATGTGGGTTGAAAGCCTCCAAACCTTTATAGCTAAAAAACCAAAAAACCAGTAAAGATAACATGAGAAATCATTTGGGTGGACCAATGAACTCCACTAGAGGTGGTGCATGTTGTTGAGTGTGCTCCATGTTGGTTATAACCGCATCTTCTTCTTTTCCTGCAATTCCATCTATATTTTGGTCCATTTCCACAGTTGGCTTTGGACATCATTGAGATGCAAGAGGATTTCTTGATGAGCCTCGTTCCTTTCCACAAGGACTTTGCCCATGAGAGTTTTGAGGAGCTAGTACATGTCCACTATTTTTTAGTAGAGCGTAGCCCTGGCTCAATAAGTGCCTGGATCAGAACCCATGAACCAATGTTTGCATTGACCTCCTCAATGTTGATGAAATTTCGAAGGACTCTCACATTAGCCTCGGCCAAATAAAGTTCATCCTGAACCTCCGGAGGTGTATGGGCTTAATATACTTTAGTATCCCAAGCATTAGCATCTTAGTTTTGTCGAGTAAGGGTGTTGCCTCTGCAACGATAGGCTCATTGTCTCTATGAGCCGTGAAGTATTGGATGGTTGAGGGGGTGGGTGTTAAGCATTAGAAGGGAAATGGAGGTCACAAGGTGGGCGATGTAGAAGGATATCAAGAGCGGAACAAAGGCCAAGTGGGGGCAGAGCAAGTAGCAAGCCAGGGATGAACAATGAACAAAGTATGAAGGAGGGGAGATAAAATAAGCGAATTGGAGAGAGTACCACCATGAATAGGCCAGGTTGGTGTCATGTGATGTCATAACCAATATTGATTGTGGAGGATTCTAGAGATGAAGCTTCAGGGAAAGGTAAATGAGGATCAGACGAGGTGACAACACTCTCACATAGGGGAATAATAGTGGGGGGTTAACCATTGATGGGAGGTTATTTAAGTTGATGAGGAGGGTCATCATGGGGGATTGAAGAGATGTCAAGTGGAGATGGGTCCTAAGGCCCCTACCTTGTCATGCCCATCCTCCCCATCATCTGATCCGAGTGAGAAAGATCATCTTGGGTGAGATATATTCATGCAAGTGATCTACAATCTTCCGAGAGAGGGGAGGGGTTGCGAGGGGTTCCCAAAACCAGACATTTTGATGAAATGTTTTAAGGGTCCCCACATTGGCTAGGGGATATGCAATTTTGTTGGTCGCTCTTTTGACATGGGATGGGATGATAATTCAAATTTGGGAAATGAGTTGATGTATGCACTTGAGGCTGCTTTCCATATGATAAATTTTGGAGATCTTGGCAATGGTGGAGCCATTCTAAAGTTTCTATAGCATTTGGATGATTATCTAAGTGTCCCCCTCTACAATGAGCTTATGGAAGTTCTCTCGAGTGGATATGGTGAGGCCTTGCTCAAGGGCTTGGATTTATGCAGTGTTATTGGTGTCAAGGCCAATGAAATATGAGTATATCGGTACGATATCTCCATGTTCATTGCAAAAAAATACCTCCGATACCATCCAGGCCCAAGTTTCCTTTAGAGGCACTGCCAAAATTCAATTTCAAAAATCCATGGGGAGGGGGCTCCTATAGAGCTAGTGTGGTTAAGAGCAGTTTGGGAAGTGATGAGTTGGGGCTTCTGTGAGAACACTTTACACCAAGCTTCTAAAGGATACAATTTTCTTGTTCAGTTACTGCCAGTCCTTCTCCTCCCATAGGGTCGAGAGAGTGGTTTCTTTGATGTGGTATTTGATGTGCCTCTATGTTGTTGGGAAATAATACCCTACGGACTAGCAAGCTAGGGTTAGGCTTGCATGCAGATCATGACCCTAAAGAAATCACTTTTAACCTATCACCCCAAAACTCAAACCCCTTTTTCACATACAAGCATGGAAAATACCTACTAACCTTTTTCCTGATGTTTGGTGTAGATCCTCTGTTGCGCTTCGTCTGTTTTCTTGCGCTACTCCTTCCAAAAAACAATCCCGCAATCAAGACAAAACACTACGCATGCATGCTATTATTCTATTTGAGGGTTAGAGATTAAGCATAACTCGAATAAATTATATACAACTCATGCATTGGGACGGGAAAAGTATTCTTTTATTAATCTCAAGATGAATCAACTTACAATAATAATAGAGACCGACCACCGCTCCTCGATCCTGATCCTGGGCTCCTCCTCTTCTTTGTCCTCCAACTGCTTTGCTTGAATTCTTCTTAGAATTGAGGAAAGGCTAAAGGGTTGGGACA
>JASDQU010390212.1:0-11033 GCA_032191745.1 Picea mariana | reverse complement strand
TTTCTCTCCTCCTTATCATAACTGAAAATTTTGCAATGATTGAGATTCCATCTTATTGTAAAATTGTATAAATATACCATAGAAAGAAAGAAAAGGGGTTGAACCTTTTTGTGTCGATTGTAATAGAGGTTTTACATTTTGAGAGTTAATATAAAGCAAATCCGAAGATTCTCAATTCCGTCACGACTGTGTTATGAGTTTGTTTTATTGTATCTCATATTTCATTTCATTTCATATTTGTATCTGATGAATGCTTCGCTATAATTTAGTACAACCTCTACTATAGTGAATGAATTTTGGTTTTTTATATTGTTTACTATTTTTCCTCTGTACCAGCTATCAGCAGGTATAAGACTAGTCAACACTTTCAGAATTCTATATATATTTTATGCTTCATCAGGTTATTTCTTTACATTTTTCTTCTTTTGTTTATATGTGAGATTCTCCCTTGATAGGAGCCTTACTCGATAGATAGCTAATTTTTTTCTCCCACCTCATACATTTTATTAAAATATAACTCAGTTACGGGAAAGGGCCTTTGATTTTCACCCCTTGTTCATTCATGAAACCATAAACTCTCTTTTATACGACCAAATTGCGACAACACTTAAATTCCCCTTGAGGTTTTCTTATTTTACTGTTCCTCCATGATTGTCCCTGTATCAAGACAGCCTAATATCGAACCCAGACTATCAGATCAAACACATATTGCCTTAAACCTTTTTGATACTATTCTTAAAACAACCACTACCTGGGTTGAACTCGAACGATCATGGGCAGCGATTAAACGAGATATAAACATCCAGGAACAGTTGGAAGCTATACAATGCCAACACAGAAATCATCCCTAGTTTCCCTTGTCGAAGGTTGACTTTTCTCTTTTCTCTACCCTTTACTCACTTTCGGATGCCTAGACATTGTACTTCTAAGCCTTAAGTACAGACTCTGGAACAACATATTCTTGGCACCGTTGCCGGGGACCGAAGTTACGAAATCTTTTTCCCTGGGTAAACGACATTTATTTTGTTGAAAGTGCCACCCTTTGATAGTGAAAAAAGAGTGCACATATTTTAAAGGATTTCCAATCTTTCACTTGGCGACTCCACGATTAATAAGTTGGCATCCGGATGAAGGAATACTAGGAAAAACCCAGATGGTGAACAGACCACACCCATTACTGACCCTGAGAAAATTTTAAAGATGAGAGGATCTCTTAAGACGACCCCTACAATCTATCAGCCTAAATATCCACAACTGAAGACCAAAAGTTCTTCCGAACCTTCGAATTCACGCATCCCTCTCTTTGAAACTAAGGATCTAACATTGAATTACTTCGAAGTTAGAAGCGAAACTACTCCGAAAACCCCTGCAGAACATAAAGGAAAAAGTCCTACAGAAAATTTATACACTGTCGATATATCATCGACTCTTCAGTTGAATTTCGTGACTCCACACAGTCTTGAAGAATATTTCACACATCCAGCTTCCACACCCGTTGGTTCCCCTGACTACATCTCTTGCAATTCCGAAGAGCCAATCCCTCACATCCCTTACCAGTGCTCCTCAGATTTTTCACCCCACGAAGAAAGTAAAGATTCACTTTTAATCTTTCAAAACCCCCTTTACAACTTTCCACTAATAACGATGGCAGCCGCCGGAGGAAGAGGTGGAGGGTTTCTCGGAGGAGGAGGGGGAGGAGCTTCTAGAGGAAGAGTTGGAGGCCAAGGGCCTGCCCCCTCTCCCAGATTGTTTTTGAAAGTGGAAGCAAGATACGCTCCCTTGGTATTGCCCGTTCCTCTGCACGACCTTCCCAAAAAGTATATAAAAAAAAATTCGAAATTCACTGGGGAAGGAGATCTGACCGCAACCGAACACATAAATTTCTTTGATCAATTCGCAGACATCGTAGGTATTGAACATGAGGACATGTATTCTAGGCTTCTTGTCCAAACCTTCGAAGGCCAGGTCCGAACTTGGTTTTGGAGTCTACCTGCAACATCTATATTGTCTTATTACGCCTTGGAATATTCTTTCCTTAGACAATGGGGTGAAAGAAAGGACCACCTATATTATTTAACCAAGTTTGGGTATTTAAGAAAAAATAATTCAGAAACAGTTATGGAGTTTATTCAAAGATTCAACAAGTTGTATAACAAAATCCTAGCCAAGGTTAAACCATCCCAACCCGCGGCCAAAGTAACTTTCGCAGGGGCTTTCGAACCGGATTTTGCACTCCTTTTGCAAGAAAGAAGGGGAGCCACTCTAAACCGAATGCAAGATGACACTATAGAAATTGAGTCAAATATGATGGATTCTGGTAAACTTAAAGCTAAAGTAGAAATGGGAAACTGAGAAACTAAACGCTTTAGATAACAAGCAGGGCCGTCAGGGTCTAATAGATACACAGATGACAAAGTAGATGATATGGCCAGGGTAATTAAGGAACTGTCTAATAAAATATCCAGAATGGAGCTAGAACAGTCCAAAGCTGATAGATAAAAAATAGATAAAAAACGAAAATAAAAAAATACAAGATCCCCTAAAGAACGGAAATTTTATAGGAGCAAATGATATCCAAGATTTTGGAGATTTGGATAAGGATGTCACGAACTTCGGTGATGACTGCACACAACCGTATCTGATTAGAGAAGATTATGAAAAATCTCTAAACACTCAACAACCATCAATTAAGGGTGAAGAAAGAGATCATATTGACCTTTGTGGCTCTCAACAAGAAACCGAAATGATAATGGCCGAGGTCCAACCTAAGCATAACTTGAGATCTAAGAGTAAGCCCATTTCAACTACTCAACCTAAGAAAATTATCCCAAGAGGTCAAAATTATGAGCCTACTCTGGAAGAAACCCTATTACTTAACAACAAAGTGAAAGTAGTAAGCACACAAGACTTCGAAGTGGGAAAAGTTGAGATCCAAGCACAAGGAACCAAAATAGCTAATAAAATTATGCCTTCAACCAAGACCATGAGTAATAAAGTGGTCTAGAAAAATAAGTCAGAAAGGAAGGATTCAAAAGTCCCAACTAAAGAAACAGACAAGGTGAGCAGAGTTTGTAGTTTTTAAAATGAGATAAATAAAATTAAGATACCAATCCCTCTGGTAGAATTAGCAAAAAACCCAGTTTATTGGAAGCAGATTAGCAAAGTGATAGGTGTCTCAGAGATAGAAAGCCATTCTAATGTTTTAAACCTGGAAGATGATAAACCCAACATCACTTTTGGTCCACATTTTAAAGGGGCCAAAGACATTGTTGCTCCCTTTTATATCACCTTAAATGTATACGATCAACTGCTACATAATTGCATGTTAGACTCCGGAGCCTCCCATAACGTGATGCCTAAAATTATTATGAACAAATTGGGTCTCCAGATCACCAGACCTTATGAATATATTTTCTCTTTTGACTCGAGAAGGGTTAAGTGTATGGTAATGATAAAGGATTTAGTAGTTACCCTGGCACAGGTCCTGGTTAAGAGTATCTTGATGGATGTGGTTATTGTTGATATTCCCCCTAAGTATGGCTTATTATTGTCTAGGTCATGGGGAGCCAAGCTGGGGGGTTCTCTTCAACTGGATATGATGTTCACCACAATTCCTGTGTTTGGTGGGTAATTTACTCAGTTGTACAGAGATACGAAGTTAGCATATACAGTAAGCGACCCTCAAAATCCAAAAAATTTCCATATTTACATTGCAGATCAAGATTTAGGAAATTGTATCTTATCTTTTTATGATGGTTTAGATGGTTGTCCAGAAGAAAATGATATTGAACAAGAAGAGTCAGGTTACATGACCGAGGATATTTGTAGCACCGGTATCTAGAAAATGTTTTTTGACGGTGCCTCATCTTGTGAAGGGGCTGGTGCAGGAGTGCTTTTAGTGGTTCCCAAAGGAAAGTTCATTGTTCCTTTGTATTACAGACTGCAATTGGATATAGATTATACTAACAATGTATGTGAATATGAAGCATTGGTCTTAGGATTAGAGGCTGCCAGGAAGCTAAAAATAAATAACCTAGTGGTATACAGAGATGCAGAGTTAATAGTCAAACAAATAAATCAACAGTACCAAGCCAAGCATCCCAGATTAAGATCATACAGGAATTGTGCCTGGGATCTGATGGAAAGCTTTTTCTCGTATGTAAATGTCCACTTCATCCCACGTGCAGAGAAATTACATGATGATGCATTAGCTAAAGCGGCTTCAACTTTCACTCCTCCTACAACCTTTAAATTGAAGTATCACATAGAGATAAGACACAGACCATCTATACCAGATAATATCTAGCACTGGTAGGTTTTTTAGGATGACGAACAAATTAAGAAGTTTCTTTAAGCATTAGGTGAATTTTTCGAAACTCACATAGACCAAGAAAATCAAAATGACCAGATATGGATCATGCAAGAAGGGGAGGATCCTCAAGCTTTCCGAGAAAAAATCGCAAATCATTGTATTATGGTCCTAAAAAAAAAACAGATTCCGAAGGGACTGATCCCTCTGGAAAGACTGTTTGATCAAATGACATACCTGTAAAATCCACCTTACAACCCCAACTAGAAGAGGTTGGGGACTGTGACATAGGAACCAAAGAAGAGTCCAGGATGGTTAAAATATCTAAACTTCTCCCCCCTGAAATAAAGGACAAATATAAGGACCTACTCAGACAATTTAAGGATGTTTTCGCCTGGTCTTATGACGAGTTAAGAACTTACAACATTACCATGATCGATCACAAGATACCTTTAAAACCTAGGGTGAAACCTTTTAGACAAAAGCTTAGGCAGATCAACCCTATTTTATTACCCATGGTCGAGAGAGAAGTGAAGAAACTTTGGAGGCAAAAATTATGGTACCTCTGAGATATTTTGACTGGGTGGCGAATCTGGTCCCAGTCCAGAAAAAGAGTGGAGAAATCAGTCTGTGTGTGGATTTCAGAAATTTAAATAAGTCATCTCTTAAAGACAACTATTCACTACCTAAAATGGATCATGTGCTAGAAAGGGTAGTTGGGGTGAATAGAATATCTATGATTGACGGTTTCTCTGGATATAATCAAATTGCCATGAATGAACAAGATAAAGAAAAAATAGCTTTTACTACTCCTTGGGGTACATTCATGTATGATAAGATGCCTTTCGGTTTGATGAATGCAAGAGCCACGTTCCAACGCACTATGGACATTGCTTTCATCGAAGAGAGGGATAAGTTCATAGTCATCTATCTCGATGAATTAATAGTCTTCTCCAAATCTGACGAAGAACATCTGGTACATCTTAAACAAACATTCAAAAAGTGTTGCAGGTTTGGTCTATCCTTAAACCCCAAGAAATCACACTTCACCATGCAAGAGGGTAAATTACTAGGTCATATTGTATCTAAGGATGGAATTAAGATTGATCATAAGAGGGTTGAAGCAATAGACACTACAAACATCCCCAGAAATGTAAAAGAAATTCAATCTTTCTTAGGAAAAATATTTTTTTTACGAAGATTTGTCCCGAATTTCACTAAAATTGTAAAATTGATCACAGATATGCTGAAAAAGAACAGTGAAGTAAAGTGGACAACAGAAGACAAAGCGTCATTCACACATATTAATAAAGTAATAGCTGAGGCACCTATATTGGCAAGTCCTGATTATCTAAAAGAATTTCTTATTTTTTCATTTGCCTCCGAACACATGATTGTTGCAGTGCTCCTCCAAAAGAACGAAGAGGGTTTCGAACAGTTGATCACCTTTTTCAGCAAGAGTCTTAGAGACACAAAACTTAAATACAATATAATAGAAAAACAAGCGTACGCCATGGTAAAAGCACTAAAGGCATTTAGAACATATGTGTTGCACTCCAAAATCAATGCATACATACCAACCAGTTCTGTGAAATATATTTTGGTACAACCAGATAGTGATGGGAAAAGAGGACGATGGTTGGCCAAGATTCAAGAATTTGACCTAGAAATCAAACCTACCAAATTAATAAAAGGACAAGGCCTAGCCAAACTTTTGGCTGAATCAAATCTCAGAGCTCTAGATATAAACTACCTGCAGGGATACGAGGAAAATATGAACGTAAGCGAGCTTGATGAACCAACAAGTACAATTAAGATCGAGGAGAAGTTTGCATTATCAAAATGGTATGGAAACATAGTATCCTACCTACTGACTCTAAAATGCCCGAGGGAACTATCACCATCAAAAGCCAGGACTTTAAAGCTTCATGCAGTTAAGTATTGTATCGTCGAAAATCAACTATATTGGAAAGGCCTCGTCAGTTTCTTGTTAGTATGCTTAGTCGAATCAGAAATAGAAAGGGTTATAAGTGAATTTCATGAAGGATTTTGTGGAGGAAATCACTCTCGGAGGGCCACAACTTACAAAATTCTAAGGGCTGGGTATTACTGGCCAAAACTCTTTTCATATGTTAACGCCAAAGTTTGAGCCTATAACCCTTGTTAGCTATTTACAAGTAAACAGAAACTCCCAGTGCTACCTTTAGTTCTGGTCAAAACTGAAGCCCCTTTTCAACAATGGGGGCTAGATTTCATAGGAGAAATTAATCTGCATTATAGCGCCAAACACAAGCAGATATTAACTACCACAGTCTGCTTTACTAAATGGGTGGAAGCTATTTCGACTAAGAGGGCAACTGAATCGGTGGTAATAGAGTTCTTAGAAGACAATATCCTGTCAAAATTTGGCTGCCCTCGAAAGATAGTCACGGATAATTCCCAGGCTTTCAAGTCTATGGCTATGATCAGATTCTACCAAAAGTATAATATCATCCTTGGCCATTCTACAACATACTACCCCCAAGGAAATGGACTGGTTGAGTCGTCTAACAAGAGCCTGATCAATATAATTAAGAAAGTCTTGGATGAAAGAAAAAAGTCTTGGCATGTACATTTAAAGTATGCTTTGTGGGTGAATCACATAGGCACTAAAAAGTATATCGACATGTCTCCTTTTCGGATGGTATATGGGACAGATGCAGTGTCACCAATAAATTTAGCACTCCCCATGATGAAATTGTGGCAAGATCAGAAAGAAGAACCTAATCATGTCACAAGGAGGATAAACCAGTTAATCAAGGTTCAACAGCACAGGGTCGAAGTAGATGAAAAAATGCATAAGTATCAAGATGACATGAAGGCATTGTTCGACCATAGAGCAAAGGACAAAGATTTTCTCCCAGGTGATTTAATACTAAGGTAGGATGCAAGGAGGGAAGAAGCAATGAAACATGGTAAATTCAATCACCTCTGGTATGGACCATTCAGACTCTCCGCTCTCGAAGGAAAAAATTCTTTCCTACTAGAAAATCTAGACGGTGAAATCCTCAACACCCCTGTCAATGGGTGTTATCTGAAGCATTATATGACATAAACAGTCGCCTCAAAAAAAAAAAAAAGTTATTATTATATATTTTAGATTCATATATTCATTTAATTTTAGATTTATATATTCATATATAGAATTTTTACTTGTGTATATATATTTTCCATTTCATTTTTTTATGTTGATCTTGTTTCGTGAATTTTTGACACCTTTCAGATAGCCTCGATAACCTTCATATTTGCCTCTTACAGGATTCCAACTGCACACAAAACAAGCAGGAGAAGTAAACTGAAAGTTGGTGTCACAAATAAATCGGCTTAAAGAGGTGATACCAAAGATTTTTGATATTGTGAAAAGAAAATGAAATGATAAGGTAAAGATGAGATTTCCTAAAAGATTTGTTCTGAAGGATTATTAAAGAAAACTGAGGTAACCTCATTCAGACAACAACATCGTCCAAACTAATAAATAACAGAGTTGTTTCCTTGTTTAATCGTTTACGAAAAAATAAGACAAATTAAACGATTCACTCAAATTAAAGTAGTCAGTCAAGGTAAAGTGCCCCCAAAAAAGTTTTACAAGAGTCAGTTTTGAATTTTTGACTTCTATTTTTTAGTCCATAAATCACTATCTTTCACCCTTTTCTGTCTTCAGGTTTACCTTTTGAAAAAAAGTCAGCCTCTTTCGGTTTCACATACGAAGGGATAGGAGATTTTGCTTCAAACTTGTGAGCTTCAAAGAATATTGTGGAAAGAAAGAAGGTCTTCACAACTCCTTGGTCCCCTGCTAAACAAAGGGACGCTTAAAGTAAACCTGACTTTCCTAGGTTTTTCAACAATTTTGGAGGATTGAGGCTTGCTCAAATAGAATGCCCTAAGAAAGTTATCTTCCGTTTTTCCCTGAGAACGAAGGTGTTGTGAAGGTTAACAGAAGGTTGGTACCGAGTAATCAAAGTAAGTTGACATACCTACAATGAAAAATATTACACAGATATCAGCCCTGATACAAACTGATTGCCCCCATCTTCGTGCTCTAAAAATGCAAATTATAAGACAGATGGTGAAAAGAAATTCAAAAATGATTGCCCCCATCTAGTCCAAGAGACGATGAAAGGAAATTCAAAAATTATTTCCCTCGTCTTAGCATTTAAATGCACAAATATATTCTGATGTGGTAAAAGGAAACTCAGTAAAAGGGGCCAGATAACTTCACCAGGGTACTGAACAGGCTTGCTGGCAGTGAAGCAATATCTGAGATATCTGTAAGGCTGTTATACATGAATATCACTCTACTCTGGTAACCAATTCCTTTTAAAAACCTGATATACATCCCATGTTCAGAAAGGGATTCCTGATTAAAAACATATAATCTTCTTCTTTTGATGCAAGATGATAGCCACAAGATCTGTTGGTTCTCCTAGAACTATTTTTATTGTCTTAAGGAAGACGTGAATTTAGTAACGAGAAGGGGAAAGTCATGAAAGGGACTACGACTAAGTTTAAAAAAGTATCTGAGTTTGAAAAGCTTTTCAAAGGTAAAAAATGAAGTCTCTTTCCCCTTCCATACCCTGTTCTCAAGAACCTTTTTGCCTAATTGAAGCTATTGACTCCATTTACCTAGTATCGGCATGTAGTCTACTGTTATTCTCGTCTTACAAGAAAACAGGATCCCTAGTTGGATCCTATGTTGGAGGCGCCTTTGTTTTTTCTAGCCCGTCTTGAATCTCATGTCTTAATGCTTGAAATATAAAGATGGTTTTCATATTTTCCATCTGTGGTTTCAAAATCTCTGAAGTCTTATCACGCGAGCGGCGATAGTTATTTTACTGTCGAGGCGAGTTCTACTTTTCGTCAAATTTTTTCCCCCCTTTGTTCTACCTTGAGATTTCATATGTCGGATGTTATAGATCACATAGTTCACAAGTCCCGAGCAACGAAACGGCGAAATCGTTTTAAAATTTTACCTAGGGTAGTAACGAGAGTGAAATTTTCCTAAATCATGGTTAAACATCATCGGGTTTTCACGTCTCGGCATTTACTAAATCCAAAAGTCTTATTGTCATAACCCCGATAGCCGAAACCACGAATTTCTTGTTTTAGTAACCTGTGTCAAGGTTAAAGGTAAAAGCTTATCCATGGTTAAGTTCTGTCGGAAATTTGCAACTCGGCGTGTTCTCTTTTAAAAAGCTACACTGTCAAATCCCTGAGTCGCGAAGTCATGATAACTATATATGAACATAATTAATTAAACACTTAATCCGATTTTATCCTCCCTTTTAATTAAAACATATCATCACGATCTCGCGATTTCGCAACTCGGCATGCAAACTTCTCAAAAGATATACCTTCGAAGCTCCGAGTCGCGATATGGCGATATAAATAATTACGTAATTAATTAAGCACCTAATCACAATTACATTTTTATTAACCAAAGTCAATCATCGAAATTTCGGGTGTTAGAGGTTCAAAGGGTTAAAGCAAAAATTCCTGATACAACGAGTACCGAAAGATTAATTAACTTTGGTAAAACCGAATTAATTAAGCTAAACCAGTATCTCCCGTGATTTGATCCATGCACAGTTTATGAGGCATTTTTAATTCTTCCTTATGCCAACTGACATTTCGAACCACCAAAATTTATGGCATTAATTAGAAACAAGGCGAATTGACAAATAAAGATTGGGTTTTTATTGCTAAATTTATTTTTAAGCGTGATTTGACTGATCTATTCTTAAAAAGTACCGAGTTTTCAAACATATAGAGATGTTATTCGTTATAACAAATTCATTTCTATATTCCGTAGAGCACACTTTCTCAGTGAGCTAATTTCTGTATGTATACATATTGTTATCGCAGAAGAGCGAAAGCAGGATCTCCCGTCATGGCCCCGTGAAAAGTGTCTAAAGCCAATGTTGAGGTTTCAGGACAAGGTTTGGACAACATCGCTGATACTTCACCTCAAAGCGTTGACTCTGTCCTGAACTGTTCGTTTGTTTATGATGTTCTACAAGCCGAATTAGTGGATTATTCTGATGATTCCAGTGACAATGAAAAAGACAACATAACCACCAAATATAAGATCGTCATTCAATCGGGAATGCATAAAGTAGCGGCTAGGCCACGACTACTCCCTTACTATGATATGGTACGGTGGGCACTAGACCATGTGGACATACCAACCAGAACCATCATCAATGAGTAGAAGGTCACCATCAGGACTTTCAAACCCGAACAAATGCAAGCTATGTACAAGTTGCCCACCATGTCCGACCTTACATATGATGCCGAATTCTTGGAGAAGTTCAAATAGAAGGAATGTGTGTAGTATGACAAGACTATGTCCAACTTAATCAGAGATTGGGTTTCGCACCCTGCGAAATTCAGGGCAGACAGTAATGGTATATATTCAATAGCTTCCTTGGAACCACAGTTCAAGTATACAACTATGATGATCTGCAGATTATACAGGAGAGAGGATACCTCACATTTCTTTCTTCAATGGGTGCCTCTAATACATCAATTCATAGAAGGTTGTTCCTTTGATTGGGCGAAGATGTTGTCTGATAGCTTGACCAGTCGAGTTACAGAGTATCGGGCGCAGAAAGAGAGTTTACAGATTTCTTCATTTTTTATGTCCACATACATTATGGACACCGTGTGCTTTCTAAAACCTTTTCCC
>JASDQU010390210.1:0-11033 GCA_032191745.1 Picea mariana | reverse complement strand
ATATCAACTATAAATGTTTGGCGATGGTTTTGTAAAAATATTCAAATTTCTAAGTATTGTATATAGTTTTTATAAAATTTTGGCTATTTTTAAGGTAAAATAATTTTATCCTATAGAATTTGGGCAAATTATTTTTAAAATAGTGAATCTCATTTTTTTAAAAACCATGGAAAATTAGCCCATGAGCGAAATTTCGCCCCTAAAATCATCCATGCTTGAGACTAGTTCATTTTCCATCCTTCCCCTCGTTGCTCTGCCTTCTCATTTCAATACCAATGGCTCGTGGAAATCGCTCTCGATGGGCTCGTGGTGGCTCCTCCCATAGACAAAGGGGTCATTTTGGTTCCCATCTGGCTGCTGCTGCAGAAGAATCGTCTAATTCTTATCTTTCCCACATTCCTCCCCACATACAGGCCAAGATTGATTTAGCAGAGGTTGATGTTCAGGTTTTGAGGTGCTTTGTCTCATATGATGAGGTGCTTGACATTGTCGGCTCGTGGGTCCCGGACACCGGAAATACAAGGTCTCGAGTCTCCCAATACCTGAGGACTGTGGATATCTATTGGCACTTGTAGCTTATGTTGGGTTGCGCCATGGCTGATAGAAAGGAGGATAAGCAAGAAATTCTTCTCCAACTCGACAAAATTCAAGGACGGTTATGGCTCCACAACTATAAGATGAATCGGTTGGCCAAACACATGGTGGGCATGGATCTCTCTCGAGTCACTTTGCCTCAGGCCCAAGTGCCTCCGAATGAGGGCCAACCCTCTACATAATTTCTATGCTCTTTTGTTTTTCCATCTATGGTCTAGTCTAGGAGGTTTTGGGCTCTCAACCCCACCTTATAAGTGTCAAAATAGAAAAAAAATTGCAGAGAATTTTTTCTTTTGACATAGTAAATAGTCTTTTTTTTTTTTTCCAGTTACAATCTTATTCTCAGTCATATTCATATTTTCATTTTTAAAAGACAATTCTACCATCTTATCACAAAGAGCTTGATGCATTGTTGTTGGTCTGGTTTCCCTAATAATAGGCCAACAAGAAGATTTTTGTATATTTTCATAATGAGAATATAAAGACTTAGGATTATAAAAAAAAAATTAAGATGAGTAACTTTGAAAATAATTAAAATAAATTTTATAGTATTTTATTTGAATTATTTATAATTATTTATTTTAATATTAAATTAGTTAAGATGAGTAATTTTGAGAATAATTAAAACAAAATTTATAATATTTTAATTAAATTATTTATAATTATTTCATTTAATATTAAAGTGTATCAAATCAATGTTATAAAATTATATTTTTTGGTTTTTATATGGTGTATTTTTTTTAAATTATAGTATATATTTTTAAATTTTATTATTTTTTTGTGAAGGAATATTTTTCCTCGGAAATAGCAATTGAATAGTTTTTATATGGTGTATTTTTTTTTTAAATTATAGTATATATTTTTCAATTTTATTAATTTTCTGTGAAGGAATATTTTCCCTCGGAAATAGTAATTGCTTTGCTATTCAATTAAGAATCAAAGACAACTTTCCAATACATATAGGCTCGTAGCCATTACAAAATACTCATATGAGCTTTATTCATGTCATTATGAGATATGAACCTGGGTGGGGAAGATAACAATCATTCCTCACAACAATCCAAGCTAATTGACAACACTTAATTGGATATTTTGACAAGACCCAAATGCTTCTAGTAAAAGTGATTATTTTCCCTCTTATGAATCACTAATGAATTATTTTAAGTGGTTTTTCTTAAATAAAAGTGATGAATCAACTCACATTACCAAATAATGACCATCTTTTCATTAGGAATCCACAACTAAATTATATAAAACATTTTACCACCTTATAAAAAATAAAATAAATAAATATGAACTCTTAATAGATTCAAAATTTGAATGAATCTATATTAACAAAAAAAATGATAAAAATTTATATTTTTTTATCATGATGATGATGATGATGATGATGATGATGATGATGATGATGATGATGATTAATGTCCACTAAGACCTAATTGGTCTATAGGACCTTAAGAGGGTAAGTGATTACTTGTGATTCTTTAGAATTTTATTTCTGTGCTTAAAGAGCATTAAGAGAAGTTTTCCAACATCATTATACTTTTGTTGAGTTAAGAGGTTAAGAAGGTTGGTAGTGTGATCAATATTTTGAAAATGAGATCTAATATGGGTATAGGCTGGACAATCTAAGAGAAAGTGTTTTTCATCTTCAACCTTCTAAGTGTCACAAAGGTGACACACTCTTTCATCCGATGGCGTTTTAGGAATTGACCAACGCCCAGTTTCACTATGGAGCTCGTGAGAATTTGTTCTTATCTTAGCAATGCTTATTTTTTTCTTTACACTTGGCAAAACAGATAGATAATTTTGATCTTCTAGATTATGGTTGATTACATCTTTTTAATACCTTAATTTTTTTTTTCCTCTAACTCTTTATCACACTACATTTTTTCCTTAAATTTTGATTTGACGTTTTTTTTAATAGTATCTTTATTCTGCAAAATGGTTTCTTCCATGATTCCCCAATAGTTTAGCCAAGATCAGGCGTCTTTATGTCATCCTTGCTTGAGTCGATGGTGGTTATGACTTGATTTTGAAGCAACTTTAGGTAGCCTCTTGTCTTCCATGTTGTTTAACTTGTTCTTATACATTAAGTATCTAGTCATAGCCATGCTCTCAATGGGAGAGAGGTTTGTTTCTACAAGGAGGATGGGATAGGGTGTATTTCCTTTAATTTTAAAATTATAGATTATAAAATTCTTTTGTATTTGCTCTATCTTTCTCCTAAAATTATAAAATTATTTTATAATAATCATTTTTACAATATTTTATAAAAAATAAAATACTTCAATATTTTATCTTATATCAAATCCCCACAATATCGACTCCAACTGCTCATCGTCATCACTATGGACTTTCCATTTATTAAATTTCACTTTTGAAATAATTTGCATATTATGACTTCCTTTAAGAGATGATGGATGCAAGGATTATACCTAAGATCTCAACCTCGTCGAGGCCGGATATCGTGACATGGTTGCCACGTGGAATGTATCTATTTGTAATTGAATATATTCCATTCGTTGTTCCACATCAGCATGTCCTTCCAAATACAACAATAAATATTCCTAAGCATGCGATTTTAAAAACATAGCACAAATCTTTTTAATCTTTACTCTCAAACTTTACTTTTTAACTTTTATGAGATTTTGTTTTGATGTTTTGAAAAAAATAAAATTTTGAGTTTGTTATGTTACACATTAAGTTTTTTACAAAAATTTTAAAGTCAACTCAAATTAATAGAGTAGTCAAAGTGAACTCATCACTATGTATACTGCCTGGGAGGCAGTACAATAAGTCAGGTTGATTTGATTTGTGATTTTTTAATTAAGAATGAGATAGATATATATTATTGAATGGTTCAAGAGATGGAATCATTATATTGGGTAATAAAATTTATATTATGTCTAAATAGAACAAGGTTGTATGGCAGCTTATACCTGCCGCTATGTAAGTATAATAAAATAAAATAATAGTTGTATTGAATCCACAGCATGCATCGAGATGAAGTCTTTACCAGTAGGCAATAAGAGATGCATTTGAACAACCAATCACAATTTAGAAAAATGTTTTAAAATAATTAAAAAAATCAAATTGTAATGTTTTACCTTTAAAAATGCTCAAAATTATTTCGATCAAGCCCCAGCTAATAGACTATCAATAGCATATCCAATACTGTATACCATGGCAAACGGCAGGTATAATAATCAATATCCCTTCACATTATTTTGAATGATCTAAAAAAACCCAATTTCATAAAACATTTAGATATACATTGTAAAACGCTCAAACTTATATTTAAGGTTAACACTCGAAATTTGTAATATAAAAATAAAACTCATATTTAAGTTTAACCCTTAAAAAAATTGTGAAAAAAAAAAATACAAATGCCATCAACTTTGAATTGTACAAAATATTATATTATTTTATTTTAACTTTAACACTCAAATAATTGTGAAAGAAAAAGTACAATTGTCATCCATTTGAATCCTACATAAAAAATATTATTTTATTTTATTTAAATGTGTCTAGGAAAAAGGTACTCATGAGAACAACCAAAAAAATAAAAAATGCATTTCCGTGCCAAAAAACAAAGAGTTATTTATTTAACAAGATGGCCCCCCAACTTTTGACAATATATATAAAAAAACAAGAAATATTTATTACAATAGCATTGGGGGAAGTGAAGGCACCAATAAGACTTCAAAGTTTTTGGCCAATAAGATATCACATAAATGAGATTTAAAATTTTAAATAAATAAATATTTTTTAAAACTTTGGATAAAGGGGTGTATATTTTATGGTCAACCATGAACTAATAGAAAGTCAAGCCTAACTCAAAGCTATATACCATGCCTATCGGAGATATAATAAGGTAAAAGATATGTTTTTAGTATATTATTTAATTTTTTTAAAGAATAAGGTAAATAGTAATGTGATGATGGTGAGTTCAAAGGGATTGGATCCAATGGTGGAAAATGAGGAGTTTTTTATCGTTGGACAAGGTTCAATTTTCGTGAGGTCTTTACCTGGAGCCATGGGGGCACTTTGAGGTAGTGGTCGAACGTGTGGTTGCACCCAGAGATACTATATTAAATGGTATCGTGACCCGTGCACATATAAGTGGATCAAATCCCACCCCCATGTCCTTCAAATTTTAAAGTCCCCGAGGTGTAGGACAGTCGGTGACAGAGTGTGTTGTTAAGGCACTCTGTGATATTAAAGTCACCGGTTCGAAACCTGCGGGGACAAAAAATCTGTCCATGTTAAAGGTTGGTGTGGCTCAGGCCGGGTGCAATCCTCGGGTGATTTTGACGTCTTAGATGCCCCTGAGTCGCGGTTTCTTAGCCACATGTTAGTCCCACATGTCACGAACAAACTAACAAACAAAAAAAAATGTGATGATGGTCAAGATGATGGTGGTTAACTTTCATGTGGATCAAATTTGGTTTTGGTTTATTGGATTTTAAGAAAGGTAAGGAATTACTTGATTTGCTTTAAAATTTTATTTTTATGTCGGAAAAACTTTAAAAGAAGTGTTCCAAGCTCATTATAGTTTTGATGAGTTAAAAGGTTAGGAAGGTCAATATTGTAACAAAAAAGACATTTTAAGAGAAACATTTTTTATCTTCCCCTTTAGTGTCACAAAGATGACAAACTTTTGACTCACTAGGAGACATTTTAAGATAATGTGTTTTTCATCTTCAACCCCTTTAATGTCACAAAGATGACAAATTCTTTCGACCCGCTAGAATTTGGGAATTCTCCAATGCCCTGTTTTTACTATATAACTCATGAGAGTTTGTTCTTATTTTAGCAATGTTGATTTTTTTTACACCAATCAAAAGAGAAAAATACTTTTGATTTTTTGTATATATAATAGTATTTAATTGGATATACAATACCTTTACATCTAAGAATATGCATATCTCCACATATATTCCTTCCTTCTTGCATAGTACTACTTGAAACCTAATAAAACCAAAAAACATGATAATTAAACTTAATATTCTTTTTCCAAAAGAATAAGACAAACTATATGCATATCTTGGTACAATATTCATTTTCCAAAAACATAAGTTAAACAGTATGTATCTAACATTATAATAATAATAATTCAGATTAAGGATATATATCTCAATATATAGCTTATTAGTTCTTGTCGAAGGCCTATGACTGTAGCAATTGTTTTTGGGTTGATTGTGAATTAGTTTTAGCGTTGAACAAAAAATTATTGTTTTTTTGCATAGTTCAACTTTGTTGCAAGCGATTCATTTTTTTTTCCTGGCTTTTGATTGGTCCTTCAAAACAACATCTTATTGTCGTGTAGGCAACAACAATTTAATTCCACATGTTTATCGGATGGTTGGAACATGTGCATGTCGGGTGCATGTATGGGTGTGGAACAGGTGCATGTACGAGCCTCAAAGTGGTGCATACACGAGTCTCAAAGTTCTCAGTTTCCAAAGCTTGCTACTGTGTCACTTGGTAATTGGGGACATTTAAAGTTATGGGAAAAAAGTATTTGTTTCATTTTTATTGTTGATTACACACACACACACACACACACACAATATGCATATATATTTATTATACAATATATAGATAGATTTTAATACCAACAAACATACATGTTGTTAAAACATTAATCATAAGTTAATTGGTTAGTTAAGTTAACCTAACTGTTATACAGTTACATGACAATTATGGTCTTTTGTATTATAAATGTACATCTTGTTGGCAGCCAATTCAATTTTTTCAATTGCACTATAAGCTGCCTACACCTTTGTCTTCTGAACTTCAAATTGTCGTCGTATTTCGCAAATAGACGATATTTTCATTCCTTGCGACATTTCCAAATTGGTCTCCATTTAGTTTTCACGAATGTAAGCGTGAAAACTCCTCCATCGTTCTTTGAACTGTCATGATCTTTAATTGATATTTTGTATGGCACTTACTTCTGGATTATCATTAAGTGGCTTAAAGATTTTCGAACTGTGCCTATTTGCCTATTCTTACTTCGATTGCGCAACTTGATTTTTATTTAATTGGTAAGGCATTGAACATGAAAGTTTATGTTTTTCGAAACTTCCCTAGTCATTGAATTACATTGGGGTCATGGTTTATTTTTGTTTTTATATATATCATGAGATCCTTATTGTTATAATTCTTGCCTTGTCAATTTTATGAAAACAATTCTCACATTGTTTTAAAACCTTTGATTAAAACGTTTATTATGCAATGGCGCATTGGCTAAACGTTTGGTTTGATTTCATATTTGAATATTCATGGTTTGAAATATTACAATGGCACATTGGTATATCATTTATCGTTCGATTTTTGGGTCGGCTGAATAATATGGTTTGAGTTATGTTATGATTGTTTCAACAGTGGATTAATACGCCGGTTGTACTTTGCAATTAATATTTTGCATGGCGGTAAGTGATTCCACCACCCTCGCATGCGCACATTAATGCCTCCCCTTTGATCGTTCATAGTGGTTACACCGTATGACTCTGCTCCTGTGTGCTGTGTTTTCGACCCAAACCCTTACCATGTGCCCGCACCATGGCTCCAGTCGTGAGGGCTGAACCGAATGGTAGCCAGGCTCTGTTGATGTTCGACAGTGCCCGTGATGACCTGGAAGAGATTGGATGGCTCACATTCATTCAGAAATTTGATGGTTTTAACCTCTGCGTGGTTAGGCAATTTGCATTGACCTTTGATGGCTGTCGAGCCAAGGTCGGTGATGTTCAATTGCAAATTGACAAGCAATTTCTCAGTTTAGCTACGGGTTTACCTGCCACTGGAAAACGATGGTCCAAGAATTGCAAAGTGGAAGAAGACCCTTGGAATTTGCTCTTCCAGTCGCGTAAGGTTAGTTCCTATGACAAGGGTTTGCCCGTGACCATGCTGAAGCAGCGTTGGCATCAATTGCTGATGATAGTCGAGCAGTTTATCACCTGCGAAGGTCGGTATGGTTTTGTTTTCTTGCACCACCTTCGTTTTCTTATGGTTTTCATGGGTTTCGAGCTCAATATGCCATACTATCTGCACAGGAGCCTGTTGAAAATGTCTAAAAAGTACAAAAAGAACCAGGCTGACAGCAGCCTTTTTCACTATGGGCTGGTTAAATTGATTGTTGTTTATCATTTGGGGTTACACCGAGACTATTGGAATGATTTTCTTGCGCGCAATGGTTTGGAGGATTTGAATCCTCCACAGGTTGACAAACCTGTGGTGACCAAGAGCGAAGCCATACCCCCGGTACCCTACAGTGTTCTGTTACCTAAACCCTTACCCGACTCACCTATCAACCTACCCCACTTTGTGACCAAGGATGTCGAATCTGTTAAGCCTGTGGGAAAGAAACCCAAAGCAAAACCTATTGCAAATGCCACAGGCAAAAAGAATGCCCGTCTAATTTCTCGGATGGAGAGGAACAAGCCGAAGCCTCCTGTCAACCTTGACCCTATCGTTTTAAGCGAGGACTCTGATTTAGAGGTTGAACATTTTTTGGCAAGTGAATATCCCTATTCAGAAGGTTTGTGTGCCAAACCCTCGTATGACTTTGTGTCGAACCTACCACCTTGTTTGCAAAGTGACCCTAACTACACAGGCATTAAGCTGCCTTGTGAAACCCCCGGTCATTCATCTAAACCCTCTCCTGCTCTGCCTCAAACTACAGTGCCATCCTGTGATCAATGCGGCTTATGGTTAGAAAGGTATTACCTCGATGTGCCGATGCTACAGTCAAAGATTAAATCTTTGGAGGACCAGGTCACATTGCTTACCCGTCAAAAGACTGAGCTACAGACCACTGATAAGAAACAGAGAACGATAGGCTCCATTTTGTTTAAAAATGTGGAATCAGCCATGGCTGTGGTGAATTCTAAGCTAGCGTAATTGGATAGCCTCGTCACACAGGTATGGAAAATATCAATCATTTTTGTAAATAATATAGATTATGTAACAATTCGAATTCGGTTTTAAACAGCTCTGTTCACATCATTACATGGCTCTGTCACATTACATGCATTCTATATATAGACTGGCTTTGAATAGAACCACATTTTAATTCGATTTACGATTTGATTATGCTCAGTATAGAAATCAATATATTTTGATTGGATTTGAGTAAATCTTCGTGTGAATTCGTTTGATTATTTTCCTTCTAATGAATTGGTTTGTAAAGGAAATTTTTCATATTTAGTTTGAAACACAATCATGCTCAGATTTGGTTTAATTGTGATCTGTGTGCTATAGTTATTGATTGAGTTTGATTGTTACGATGATGTTCTATATTTGATTGATTCCAAGTTAATCAATCATGTTTGCTTACCGTGCAAATCGAAATCCATTGCAAACTGTTCTTGATTAATCCTAGCACGATTTTGGTTATCTGACGGTTATCGTTTGAATTCGTTTTTAACCTAAATCGCTTGCTTACGGTTATCATAATAATCCAGTTTGATTCACATGGTATAGCGAAAGGTTTCCGATTTGTTTTGTGTTCGATTAAGTATCAAAACGGTTTCATAATAGATGGATTTGATTCGTTGAAGAACGATTATGATCCTGATACATGTGATCTCATTTACCCGACTTATGATTATGATTGAAACAGAGCATTTCTATTCTTTGCATTCGGTTAAATGATATGAATTGCGTTAGTATATTTTTACAGCTATAATGATTGAAATTTGATTCTATTGGATTGAATCGTATCCTTTTTTAACAGTCATTCATGATATGTTTCACTATCAATTTCAATCAGATGAGAAACAATCTTATTACTGTTCGATTATAGCTCTGAAGCCCTGATTTTTGTGGTAACAGAACAGCAGAGTATTCCTATCTCTGTGTGCAGTTGAATCATTTTGATCTTGTTTAATGTTGAATGATAAAATCACTCTGATCTCAATGATTCGTTTTTAGTTATTTCTTGGGTGATGATTAATTTTAATTCCTTAAAAAGATTTGAATTAATCTCAATGCTGATCATGTATACTATTTTAGACTAGCTACAGAATCAGATGATTATGTAGCTAAGTCTGTAGAATCAAATTTTTATTGTTTTTCTAATGAAATATCTTTCTAACTTGATATGTTTGGTCTATTGCAGATCAATTCAAAATTGCAGTGGATATAATGAGCAGTTGGGGGATATTTCAAAGATTTCACTTGCATTTTAGTTTCCTAGTTTAGTTGGTTTTGGGATATCTCCCAGATTATGTAAAACTGTTTGATATTATCCACAGGGAGGTTTTACCCTATGGAGAGTCTTATAAATACCTATCATTTTTGTAATAATGTTCATCCTCATTCGTGGGAGAACAAGGATATGGAGTTTTAATACAGACTGAAGCAGAATTTGGTGTTTTGTTATAGCTTTAGCTTCTCATTATATTAATATTTTGTTTCATGTTGTGTATATCAATTTGTATCTGGTTAACGACTACTTTAGCTATCTTAATCATGTGCAAATGATATAATTTAATCACTGTAATCCATATCTGGTTTCTTCTAAGTATTTAAAGAACATAGCAATTGTTTAATTCCGTTTGTGAACAACAGATTTCTCTTCTTCATGAGTTGAATTATAAAATATAAGTTTTTGCATAACAGGTTTCCCTTATTGCAGAGATTTATAAATCATAAAATTGTTATGATTATTTTTATGTCTTGTTTGTCCTGTTAACAATTCAAAGAGTAGCGCAGCCTATCGTTTACGAGAAGCTTATGGACTAACCAGTGCGAGTTTACTTCCTCCGACCAGCTTTGAAGTCATCATGCACAGGACAAATTAGGAGCGTTTTCCAGGTCAGTTAGACACTTCTTTGTTTACTGTTCTTATTAGCAGTTTAGTTTAGATATAAGTCTAGTTAGATTTATATTAGATCGTTTAATTTCAGTAATATATTAGATCGTTTAATCTCAGTAAGTTTGATTTCTTATTCATAAAATATAAAAATCAAAAAACATATCTCTGGCTATCTTAGGACAGAAAACACATGAGTTTTACAGGTTTTATTCAAATCTGCAAGTTGTGTATATTGTATATTTGTGAATAAGTAGTAGTATAACAAGTAGTTAGACGACTAATTATTAGAGTTAGTGTAATAGTTAGTAGATTGTATATAATAGTTAGAATAGTTTATATTTAGTTTTAGTTTATTTAGTAGTTTATTTTAATTAGATTAGTGTATTAGTTAATTTGTTTTATTAGTTTTAGTTAGTTTAGTTTATTTTATTCAGTTAGTTTAGTTTGTTTTATTAGTTTTAGTTAATCTTAGTTAATTTAGTTTGTTTTATTTGTTTTAGATAGATCAGTTAGTTTAGATTAGTTTTCTCTTTGATTTTCTTAGGATCTTAGAGCGGCCAACGAAGCCGTTAAACCCGTCAAGGTGGTTCATTCCAAACGGCTTGGGTTATTA
>JASDQU010390204.1:0-11107 GCA_032191745.1 Picea mariana | reverse complement strand
TCTTGTAGCACCAGATGGGATCTTACTCGATTTTGTTTACCATATATGCAATGTTCACAGAAATCAAAATCCAAAGTGCAATTAGACATACCTTCAACCATGCCTTTACCGTGCAGTGTTCGAAGGCCCTTTTCTCCAATTTGCCCCAGTATTTGATGCCGCAACATGGTCTTGTTTTTAGGGACTATATTGGTCTTGTCTTCTTTATTTGTCTGCTCAAGGACAACAGAATTGTTACACCCATTAGTATAATTTCTTCCCAACAACTTGTATAGAGTTCCACACTGAACTCCCCTCATCAACACCATTGCTCCTCATTCCATCTTGCAACTGTTCTTTTCAAATACCATTTTTACTTCTGCATCAACCAACTTGCTTACATATATTAGGCTCCTGGATAGTTTTGGAATGTGCAGAACCCCAGGGAGAGTTCTAATCCTTCCATCTTTAAGCAACAACTTAACCCTTTCACATCCCAAGATTTTGGTTGTCCAGTCATCTCCTAGGAATACATCACCACCATCGTATTTTTCATATTCAGAGAACCACTCCCTATGAGGATTCACATGGTATGACACACCTGATTCGATCAACCATACATCATGATCTGCATGTGTAACTATAGATGCCAGGTAAACATCACCTCCTTCTTCAGTGGAGGTTTTTCGCCTCTGTGGAAGAGGTACTATCAGATCCCTTTGGTTTATCAACCTTCTTAGACTTGCAATCTTTCTTATAATGCTCTGTTTCACCACACTTCCAACATTTCCTCAAAGATTTTCTTGGAGACTTAGATCTACCTATAGATTTAGATCTCCCCCCCAAAGGCTTACCGGGATTCCTATCTTGGGGACAACCTCTTATAAATAAAGCATCTATGCTATGACTATCCCTGCTTTTTCACCTCATCTCTTCAGATAACAAGGATGAAACTACATCCTCATACTTCAATGTAGATTGAGTGCTACTACCAATTACTACAACCATATTATCCCAAGAGTCTGGCAAAGAACATAACAAAGTAATACACTTATCTTCTTCTGCAATCGTAATATTAACAAAGAGAAGTTGACTTACCAGAGTATTAAAGGCATTTATATGTTTTGTCACAGAATCTCCATCTTCCATCCTATGATGATACAACTTCTTTCGAAGAAACAACTTGTTTACCAGGGACTTTGAGTGATACAAATTCCCCAACTTATCCCATAGTTCCTTGGCTGTAGATTCTCCCAAGACATTCAACAAAACCAAATCTGCCAGGCAGAGTCAAATAGTACTCCTTTCTCTTCTGTCCAACTTCTCCCAATACTCCTTCGACATACCAATAGGTGTTGTACTAGTAGGTTGTGTACCAGTATCCTATGTGCTAGTAGATGGTGTGCCAGTGGGCTATGTAACAGAATCCACAACGATCCATTGTTCTTTGTCTATAAGAAGGTCCTCCATCTTGAGCTTCCATAGCTCAAAGTTTTTACCGTTGAACTTCTCTATCTCGATTCTAGATGAGCTCACCATTCCTCTTTCTATACTCAAATCTCCACTGTAAAAGCTCCCACTAAACCAAGGTTTATCACAAACCCAAGATAAAATTGATCTATCAAGACCGAGCCAAACCCTCAACAACAAAGGCGTCCCTCTGAAGCCAAAAATGAGCTCGGATACCACATGTAAGTTTTAAACCTGTGAAGTAAAGAAATGCATATATATTCTTAAGAAAAACATAAATTAATCAATGGCTCATTCACATAGTACACAGAGATTTATACCAGAAACCCTTAACCGAGAAAACCTTTCTTATATTCATTATATCAAATTTCACCATTCACTATACAATATATATACAATGTTTTTATTGATTCTATAGATACCAAAACATTAATCCCTTAATCCGGGATTAATTTACAAAACAACTAAAAATAGAAAAAACCGCCCCCCCAAAAAAATTGGGGCACTGCCCTGGGCTACCGTCCATTGCCGAACGATGCGCATAACCAGGGAGTTGCATATCTGCCCCCCCCTGGGATCCCCCTAGGAAAGCACCCGACGCACACGACACAAAGAGAACTACCAGAGGGATCGTCAGACATAGTTGTCATATCTGATGCACCCACACACACACACATGAAAAGAATATAACACCTACCCAACATATTTACATGCACTAAGATAAATGATAAAGACTCAAGAGATCAAAATGCCAATCAATGTAAAATACCTAATATTTTTGTATTTTCAATATAATATAATAAAATAAAAATGCAAGGAGTGAACAAAAACTTGATATAAAGACTCTATTGTGTGTAAATAGAGACAAACCAAGTAGGATATCAAGAAGAAAAACACCCATCCCAAGATGCAAGGACAATCAAATGAAAAATATGATGATAAAGGCACCACCCCAAAGATCAACCAAAGACAGGTTTCCTGTCACTCCACATACACTTAACAATCACCACAAAGACCCAAGAAGACTCAACAATCATCAAAACCTACCCAACAACCACCAAACCTAGCAACCAAGCAACAAAGGTTGGTATATGTGCGTATGTACACAACTTGCAGAAGGACATCATGTGTATGTACGTGACTATCAGGAAAAAACCTTCGTATATTTATCAAAACAAAGCCAAGTTAAGGAGAAGGCTAAGAAACTCAGACTTAAAGTGAACAGAGGTTATCAAGCAATCATATGACAATAAAATCAATATAAACGAGAGCAATCTAAGGAGAAAAAACACTCCAAACCCTGAAAAAGAAGATTTTATCCCTAGTATTGTCGCCAATTCTGTTACGAGGAAAATCTCTCTATGGCTAGCGGTAAACCACAACAGATAGAAATGACTGTAGAAATAAACTCTAATCTCAAGTATTCTATATAAAAAAATATGCTAGCAAGAAAATATAAAAGGCCTACCTCGTCCAGACGTTCGATGAAGTCCATCGTTGAGCACTTGACCCAAAGCAATATACCTAAAACTAGTCCTCAACAACCAAGAAACAAAATCATATGGTGATAATAGATAATGTTAGCACATTCGATAGCATAATCCATCAATAGTCATAACAAATATGCCCATGGAATAACAATTCAAATATTCGCAAGATATTAATTGAACGAGAAAAGAGTATTTCTACTAAGATGTAATCAACATAAGTGAATGAGTTACAAACTTCCATGTCGGCACGGTTCAGAACTGAGAAACTGAATTCCTTCCAGATGGGCCTCCACCACTTGAATCCTCCACCAAAGGCAATCTCATATAAGAGAGACTATGAGGTTTTCAATCAATAAGGGAAGATCTTGGGGGCTGAACAATGTGTTTAGACTCAAAGGAAAAAGGGATGCAAACTCAATGTGAAGTGAATAACTTCTCTAGAGTAACTTTCCTCTAAAAGTTGAATTCTTTCTCCCTTTTCCATAGCTCAATTTTGGCCCATTTGTAGCCTTCAAGTGGAATTGAAGTGTTGAGTCAGAACGTTTCTAGTATATGGAAGGCCAAGGATCATAGATCTCGTGACATGACATGGAAACCCAACACCATTTTTTAATTTTGGGAACAAATCTCGATGTACACGGGCTATAGTGGTGCAACCTGCGTATACACATGTAGTGATTTAGGCAGGGCGTTTATATGTGGAAAAATCATGTTTCTAGCTCTGGGATTTGCAAAAAGGGACTTCAATTCTGCATAGGGAAATGGAAAAAGGCCCTCTGTGAAAGTTTGCATATGGTGAGGCAAATCTTGCTATAACAAATTTTCCACTTCTATGCAAGAAGTCTTGGATGTTTTAGCTAGGGCTTGAAGTATGCAACAAAATAACTATAAGTTTTAAACCTGTGAAGTAAAAAAATGCATATAGATTCTTAAGCAAGACAGAAATTAATCAATGGCTCATACACAGAGTACACAGAGATTTTATACTGGAAACCCTCAACCGGGAAAGCCTTTCTTATATTCATTATATCAAATTTCACCATTCACCATACAATATATACAATGTTTTTAGGTATTCTGTAGATACCCAAACCCTAATCCCTTAATCCAGGATTAATTTACAAATCCACTAAAAATAGCAAAATCCACAGTTGTCGTATCTGACATGTCCACACACAGAAGCAAAGAATATAACACATACCCAACAATAACAACCCAAATATGTTATAATGAAGCTCACAATTGATATATTAATGTAATAACCAAGAACTTGAAAAAAATATTGAATTTTACCTTAGGATTTCCAAGATTGGCTCTAGAATTCACCCAAACAATCTCCAAATGAACAATAAGCAATTATAAATGATTTAGAAATGGATTTCACCTCTAGAAATCTAAGGTAAACATGTAACAATATTCCAGTTAGTGGATTAGAAGCTAGGTCTGTGTATACATTATATTTTTAGGATAAAACCTACTTCTAGAGTTTCTTCAAAACTGATTTTTAATGTTGTCATGTAATTTACAGATTTGAGGAAGCCTTAAAATCAACCAAAAACAAGATAAGTAAAACCTTGAAACACAATATTAGAGGTCCAATTTTTATTTTTAGGGTTCAGAGATGAGAAATTAAGCACAAACCCTTGAAATATTAGTATAGGAAATGAAATTGACCATAAACTTTGCACTGGACAAGGAAATAAATGCAAATTATGATTTTTTCTTTTATTTTCCATTAGATATATGTGTGTGTGTGTGTGTGTGTGTGTGTGTATAAGACAAGTTCCTTATTCTAACTAAGTCTTACAAGGTCAAGAAGTATTCCCCTCTTAGAATTGGTCTATCTTATATTAATGGATTAGGGCTAAGAGACTAAAACCCTAGGGGTATAATAATCTGCTATATAATCAAGATAAGTTGTGTAGGCCAAGGTCGTGTAAGAAGGAATTCCCAAAGAAAACACCTTAACAAACAAGATCAACTATAGCTTGAATAAAGAACTAAATACCCTTGCTAGGGAACCAAAGGAAAAACGCAGCAAGGAATTGAGCACTTATTTTGGTGCATCAAATATTTTATTTGGCACCAAAACCTCAATAGGTAGATCTTTAATCAAATTCTATTATCAAAGGATTATCTAACAAAAAAAACAAAGATTTGGAATGAGAGGACAACCTCTATTTATCAAGGAGGCTTCTGCACCCTTCTCATTCTTTATTATTTCCTATCTCCTTAAATTTCGACCAGGAGAAGTACACAAATGACTTTGCTTCTAATTAACCTAAAGAGACCAAGTCATAATACAATAAAAATGCGCCACATGTACAATAAACCCTCCTAGAGAGGAGGTATTCCATCTGAAAGAGGTTGATTAGGGTGGAAGAAGGCTCAAAATCTACCCTAAGTGTAAGGGAATACCCTCAAATCATGGTACAATGCTCCTATAATGAAGAAAGGTCCAAAATATGCCAATGTCTAGCCTTAAATCAAGGGATGACCACACATGTGAAGTGAACAAGGTCCAAGATAGAGGATGATTCTTTGAAGCAAGCTCAAAAGACCAAGTGTGAGGTCTCCAAGGTGAAAGGATGTCCTCATATCATGCAAGTAACCTCCACAAACCATGGAATGACCCTTTTCAAATCAAATGGTGTCCACACATGCTAAAATGGATAGTGTAATGGTCCTCCAAAGGGGTCGACCCTCAAATCAAGTGAGAAGATGCTTCAACATGCATGAATGAGGAGAGTCTTTAAGGTTCTAGGAGGTGGCATGTCAAGAGGTGACCCATGCAAGTGGAAATAACCCCAAAGTGCCTCGGAGGATATAACCAATTCCTTAGGATCAATGAACTACCTCAAGATCTATGAAAATGCCTCGAGAAACATGAAACTACATGAGAAAATGTAGAATCATCTCAAAGATTCCATGGCCTAAGTGTGAGAAATACATAAGAGGTGATCCATCCTTAGACATAAGATAAGTGTGCTTCTATAGGTATGACAACCTATACAACATGAGAAACACTTTTACATAGAGATAAGTGAGATAACCTAAAGGTTCTCTAGGCCACGTGTCTTAGTAGATCCATCCCAAGACCCTCTCATACCTACCTAGGTCATAAATGACCGACGAGGTACAAATTTAATGATCTCCAAGGGATAATTAGCTAAGTTATAGGAGCAAGGTATATCTTGAAATGGGGACTAAGAGGACTAGTCATCACCAACCACAAAGGGTTTAGAGCTACTGCCTATGTGAAACACTTTTACATAGATCATGTAAGCATGGCCCAATACAATACACGAGTACAAAAATGGTCACACTTTTGGATGATCATGATACAATAGTACAATGCATCAGGGTGGCACAACTGAACATGGTACTCTGAGTTTGAAATATCATTAGGATAAGCACAAAATATGCTCATATGATGACTCATAGTTGGTAAAAAAATAGAAGGGTCATTGAAGAGAATCTAAGGTGTAATAGGGTGAATGTAGTTAAATACGCTTTTAGTCAATTGGGTCTAGCTTGGATGTTCGAGAGGAAGAATTGATATCTTCCTTTCTCAGGTTCAAATCCCACTTGTGACATGTTTTCTCTTCATGAACCATGTGTAGTTACAATTAGGAAAGAGGGTAAATATGCTAAAATAAAACCTATGAATAATATTTACAAAGTATGTGCAAATAGATAAAAGTGCCAATAAAGGTGGGACAAGCATAACTACAACAACACATACATTAGTGGATGGTAGGAACAAGTACATTAGAAAGAGAATATGAGCATGACATGATAAAAATATCCGATGAGGATGAAGAAACAAAATTTATGGAAATACCAAATTCGAAAGAGGAAGGAGATGAAGAATTGGAGGAAACATAACTCGAGGATGCAAGAAATGAGCACAAGGAATACAAAAATTCACCATCAATCAAACAAGCACTACGAAGTCACCAAGAGGATAGCAAGCATCATAGAGTTAGGTAGTATTGGGGATAGCCTTTTCTTCTTGATTAAAAAAAAACTTAGAAATGCTTACTTAATCATTGGGTCAACTAAAACAAAGAATTGAAATATATAAATAAAAGGTATTATAAGACAAAAATATATATACAAAATAATGATTTATCTATATGTATCTATATTCTCTACTTTTTAAACCACCTCAATATAAAATTGTATTAAGAAAATTCAAATATTATATTTTCCCTTAAATATATTTTCATAATTATGAGAATTAAACATATAATTTAAGAATATTAACTATTTAAAATAAAAATAATATATTTTTAAAAAAATGCAATGATATGTGTATCAACATACTTCAATACTTCAGTCTACCATTCATAAAAATAAAAGATCATATTACTTTATTTTCACTTTAACAATGTTCTCAATTAATTAAAAATAACCACTCTCTTTTTATCTATCCAAATTTTTTGTTTACTATTTGTAAGTTTATGAGTAAAAATAAAAAATATTATTTATAAAATAACTTTTATTTTTCTTTATTCAAATAAACAAAATAAATATTATAAAAAAATATATAAAATTATAAATAAAACAATTTAAATAAAAATATATATATTTTAACTAAATATATATATTTTTAAATTAAATATAAAAATTCAAAATCTAATAAACTTAATAAATTCGATCAATGCCATATCATCTTTCCAAAGAGCCTCCACTATGTATACAATCCAACTTTGTCATAAGATCAATGCCATATTATCTTTCCAAAGAGCCTCTATCTATGGAATCCAATACTCTCGCATGATAAAAAAATATTCCCTACTGAAAGCTTACTCTCTACCACATGAATAATTTAATACCCCACAAGATAATTGTTTTTTCCCCCATTGAAATCTCACCCTCCACCACATGACTAACCCGATACTCCCACATTATAATTGTTTTATTTTATTTTTTTATTTTTATTTTTATTTTTATTTATTTATTTATTTATTATTTTTTTCCTAGTTTTTGAGCTCCGATGATTTTGAGTCGATTTTAGGGTTCTACAGCAGGTTCTGCAGTTAGGTTTTACTAGCCGCAACCATGGCCTCCATGGTTTGCGTGGGCACTGTCTCTTTCAGAGCGAGCGGACAAGAGTTTTAGCGTGCTTGAGAACAACGATGGTGAGCCCAGCGGACACGTGATCCTTCTGTGACTAGTTGTGGACCTCCGATGGCGGTGTCTAGGGGCCGAGTTTTCAGGTTCGCTTCCCCTGCCTGCGTCTTCATATCCTTGTGAGGGATCCGTTCTTCTTGCTGGTGTTGGTTTTCGATGGTTTTTGGGCTCGTTTTCGAGGGTGCATTCCAATTTGTCTTTCTGGTGCTACTTTTCGAGTGTTCGTGGGATTGTTTTCGAGGGCATATTGGTGATTGATGCAGGATTTTTGCGGTGGAGGCGACTTCGAGTTTTGGCTGCGATCGATTTCTTGTATTCTCCTCGTTTTTCAGGCCCCTCCTGTCCTCTTCCTTCTTGGCTTGAAGAGGCATTGGACCAGAGATTTGAGGTCCACTGGGGGCGTGTGGTGGTTTGGTTAACACTTTGAGGTCCTTTGTAAGCGAGTAGTGTTGGGTAACCACTTCGAGGTCCTTTGGGGCATGTGGATTCTAGTTTTAGCTTCTTTATGGTTCATGTTGAAGTTTTTTTGCCGTGCATTATTTCATTTTCAGCCTGCATGCTGGTTTTGATGTCCTTCCGGGGATGTTTGTGATTTTGTTTCTAAGCATGGTCATTAAACTTGTACTACTTTGATCATATATAAGGTTTTGAAGATGTAAAAAAATTAGATTTTCATTAATATAATTGAATTAATTTTCTACTAAAAAAATCACATTCTAAAATATTAGATGTGTAATGTGTAAAACCTTTACATTGCATTGGTTGAGAGTGTTCACAATCATTAATAAAAACATAAACTTACATTTATTTATTATTTATAACATATTTATAATAAACCTATAGTATAGTTATCTATGTATGCATTGTTTGAGAGTGTTTCACAATCATTAATAAATCACAAACTTATACTTTTATTTGTTGTTTACAAAGTATTTATAATAAATGGATAGTATAGTTATTAGGAAAAAAGTTAAAAGTTTTAAGATTTTAATTTTTTTCAAATTGTTTTTTGAAATTGGATTAGAATTTATTCATAAAATTTTTATTTTTTAAAATTGGATTAGAATATGTTTATAAATTTTTTATTGAAATTGTAATTTTGAATTATTAAATTTATTGTTTTAAATATAAAAATGAATTCAACATCTATTTATGAATATCTTTAATATTACCTAAACTTATTATGTATATTTATAAAAATGAATTTTATCAAATTATAAACAAAAAATTCTTAATTTTCATTTTATTTAAATGACAAGAAAAAAATCAATTCATAAATAACTAATAATTATATACTAAACTCAAAACTCATATAATTACAACACACATATAACACACATACATAACCAACTTATTATATCATAAACCCTATATATACAAACACAATTATTTACTATTAAATTAAATTTAAAATTATATCATATACTCCATATATACAAACAAAATTATTTACTATTAAATTAAATTTAAAATTATATATCAAACTTGATTTTAAAAACAACAATTTTACAAAAAATTATAATAATATTTTCCTTTTTATTAAAATGTGAGAAAAATCACTCTTGCTATTTCCCTTTTATTAAGATGTCTTTATTAAAATGCGACCAAAAAAACACCCTTCTACTATTTTCATTTTTATTAAAGTGACTTTTTTACTATTTTATTTTTTTAAATGCTTTTACATTTTAAAAATCACTCTTACTATTTCCCTTTTTATTAAGATGTCTTTATTAAAATGCGACCAGAAAAACACCCTTCTACTATTTTCATTTTTATTAAAGTGATTTTTTTACTATTTTTTTTTGGAATGTTTTTACATCTTTCAAATTTTTACAATGGGTAAACAACATATACTTGGCCACAGAATAAGAATAATAAATATTGTATAGGATAAGAAATACAAAATTGAATATAAAAACATTTAAATTTACTATTATATATCTCAACTTATACAACATTTATTACTCTAAATACATATTGTTTAAAATTACTGCTTATCCTTTTTATTATTTAAACAAAAATTAAATTGAATATGTTAATAACTTTTGTTCAACATTAAATGCATGCAAATTGCAATCAAGGCTAAGCTGGTTGGATCCCATGACACCAGTCATATGACTGATTGGTATGTAGTTGGACACCAGTCATATGGAAGATTATTATGGCCACAGATTTTCAGCTTGTTTAGCAGCATTGAATGTTGCAGGTAATGATGTATAAATAGTTGGATCTATGACTGCCTCCCCGTAATTTATAATTATTAGGAGGATGTAAACCAAAACAAACAATTGTGGAGGTTAAAGGAAAAAAAAAAATTGGACCTAAATTGTTTTTAAATTCGAAATACTGTTAAAAAATTGAATCTAAATTACTTTCAAATTAGACAACAACATTCAATGTTGCAGAGCAAATATTGCAAACCCATTATTATTAATAATAGGCGAAAATAAATTGATTACAAAATTATAAGTTCCAATTTAAAAAATCTTACGTGAACGAATAGTGCAACTTGTGTTCTCGCTTCTTCCGCCATATGATTCTGCAATTTTGACAATTTAAACTCCAACGTGGGTTTTCTCCGCCACAACTTTCTTTAACCGCTGTTTCAGCGGAGATGCAGTGCAACTGATGCCGGCTTTCTGGCTTCTACTTCGTCCGTATTTCGCGTTTGATTATTTTTCTGCGCCCTACTCCCCCACAAACACCTTCAGGACCCCTCCTCCATGGCCATGCTCACGGATGCATATATGTGCATGTGAGGGTTGGAGAACAACTTGGCAAGTTGCAGGGAAATTTTATGTTTTTTATTTCCGTGTACCTGCACTAAAGTGATCCAAACAGTAGAATAAGATGGAGTGAATCATGGGGTAGAAGCACAAAATCTGTGTGTGCCCTTGCATCAGGCTTACCGACCTCTTGCAAGTTGGAATTATTATATGCATTTATATACTATTTTCGGAGGTCATCATATCCTGCAAATTGGAACAAGTTGGAGAATGGACTGTCCTTTGAGGATAAGTTTGAGTTAA
>JASDQU010390200.1:0-11034 GCA_032191745.1 Picea mariana | reverse complement strand
GATATTATCCTTCTTATCCTGCCATCTCCACTGTTGTACTTGCCATCAATGACAAGCATATGCTACTTGGTAAACATTTGCCAATAGGTTGCCCCCATCAAACAGCGAAATCGAATACTGTGCACAGGGCGAATAGGAAACGCTATTATAGGTCAGTCTGTTAGTGCTATTTAATTAGTTTAATTAATATATAAATTTCCTATAATATAAACACGTTTCACTTTCCATTTCTGTAGTGTAGATACATAGTGCAGATTGTTATTTTTTTTATCAACTAGATAGCTGCCATTTCATTTCTTGTTTATAAAAGTTATAAAAAATAAAAAAACACCAGCTTCACTGTCATAAGTTAATTCATATAGGATTTTGCAAATTTCGATTAAAACTTGCATTTTGTGAATACTGTACATATAATAGAAATATAAATAATATCTATGCACTGTATATTTAATAAGTGGAACTATTATTCTATTATCTAGTAAAACTGTAAATATATATTAGATTTGTATATAGGTTGCAGTAGCTGTTTTTCACTTAGATTAGTTTCTTTAGCTTAGTTTTTTCACTTTCCTAGGACTTAGATTGGCCAACGGAGCCGCTAAACCCGTCGGAGTGGATTAATCCAAACAGCTTGGGTTATTTAGACAACCCCGTATCGGATTCACTCCTCCAGTTGACGAGCGGTCAATTTCGCCTGTCAACACATTTCTTCCGTGAAAATTGTCCAAGTGACGAGTGATTTGCGAGAACAAAGCCATCGATACCATACAAATTTATTAGGTTCTAAATATAAAGAATAAATTCATACCTTTTGTGTGTGTGGCACATTATGGAGATCAAATAATTGCTCCATCTGAAGTATCCATGTGATTGGGTCCTTGCCATCAAAATTCCTCATATCAATCTTAGGAACGTGGTTGGTATTCAAACCAAAGTTGGAGTTTTTCCATTATTGATTCACCTTCCTTGTGTCCTCATCATGGATTTCATGGGATGCATTTTCAATTTCAGGTGTCTTCTCTGTTACGAAAATTTTCAATACTTCCATGATCTCCTCTTTTAAACCCTCCATCATCTCTTGTAGTTCATCTTTTGTTACTATCTTCTTTTGTAAATCATTTATGTCCCTACGAATTTCTTCACCTTCATCAAGAGTCCAAGTAGGATTGTTTGGAGGCTTATTTGGTGTAGAATTTCCCTTTTTGGGTGGCATGTTGGCCAAGTATCACTTTTGAACCTTGATTTTGAGGAGGTTCTGCTAGACAATCTTTATTCTGTTGTATCTCCCAAGTTTTGGCCCTTCTAAGTATGAAAATTTCTTTTATGTAGTTATCTAATATTTCTTCTCTGCAATGCCACATGTCTAATCAAAATTGGATGTGCCAAGTGGAATTTACAGTAACTTCCCCACAACTTGCTGATTTTTGGCCTTTCCATGTGATCTCACTTGTATAGCATTCTCCACACAAAATAATTTATATAAAATTTTGAAACTCACACCAGAAATGATAAAGACTGTCCATGATCTAATGAAACCAGTCCCACTCAATTTTGATACTCTAGGAAGAAGTTGTGATTTTTTTACCTGGAACACCTTCTTGAGACTAGTCAATAGGACTAGTCAGATACCATATCTTACACAGGGTGTATATACAAATTTAAGATGACCCAGAAGATGAAAATTTTACCCTAGATACCTTGCTAATTTTTGTGAATAGCCTCTAGAGTTAAGGGTCTGAAATGTTACAAAAAACATTTTATAGCAAAAATTCCACAATGACTCAGTTCAGGATGATTCCAGAACCCTATCTTGTACAGGATTTATCTCTGAACGTATAAGGCCTCAAGAGATTAATTTTGAACCCAACGTACCTTGATCCATATACTAAATATCCTCCAAGCCATTCCTTCTGAAACATTGTATAAAAAATGTTATAGGGAAAATTCCAAGGTGTCTCAGATGTAGCAACAAAACCCCAAGACCTTGAGCTATGATACCATATGTTAAGAACCAAATATCAATATAGCATAGAAAAACCTCAGAAAAATTACTCAACACCTTGAAAAAGAGATAATTTCAGATAATAAGCCTCTTCGAGGGGGAAACCTCCTTTTATTCCACTTAAATGTTCAAGTACAAGATGATTCAAAATGAAAATGTCTCCTTGGTATATATAGGAGGCTAGGAGGTATAATTACAACTAATGGCCTAAAGCCGACATAAATAGAATAACATTACTAATATAATATGCCCCAATTAAGGGGTAATGAGACAATATTAGGGCTTAACAAATGATATAGACTTAGGTGTTAACAACAATCACATACGACCCTTGAAAATCTCATGTGATAACATTGGCTCCACAGGGGATGGCATGCTCCCTGTGAGCTTCCAAGAACACATAGTTTGAATGCCTTAGCCTTGGGTTATGGAGTCTCTTAATTCAAAATAAACATAAAATTAAGTGGTAATTACAATGGTGGAACACCAATCACGGCTTAAACAAAATACTTTTTCAGAAAGTTCCCATTGACAGGGCCACCTACAACTTTAGAATCGTCCAAGTTCTTCAATTTATAACTGTTGTTTGAAAATGCCTCAAAAATATGGAAGGGACCAATCCATAAGGCTTCGAATTTACCATGTTTTTCTTTGTCTTGCTTGGGGGAATCCCACTTGAGCACTAGATCCACCAACTGAAAATCTTCCTTGCTTGCCCTCTTGTGAAAGGCTCATTTTATTTTCCGCTGATGATCTTGCACTTTATCAACCAGTTGCTCCTTGTTCTGTTGTACTTCTACCAGCTGCAGTATCCTCATGACCATATAATTAGGTTATCCTTGGTAGTCTTGGAGGAATTTTTCCACAGGTAAGGAAAGCTACTTAGGAAAAATAGCCTCAACCCCATACACAAGTTGAAAAGGGGAAATGCCAAGTGACCTTTTTTTTGTAACTCTATCAGCCCATAAGGAGAATTTCAGCTTGGAATCCCAGGCTTTCTTGTTGTCTTCTAATATTTTTTTGATGATATTTATGAGGCTCTTGTTAGAGGACTATGCTAAACCATTTCCATGAGGGAAATAGGGAGTAGAATGGATTAATGTAATCCCATACTGCTCACAGAAATTAATTAATGGTTTAGCTATGAAAGAGGCAACATTGTCTGTAACTATTGGCACAGGGGTAGACCCATGGTTCAATGCTTAACAATGCACCAACAAAACCCCTACTATCGACCCTTTCGGCAACACCTGTGAAGAAGGAAAAGTCACACCCAAGGTAGAAGCAAGGGGGGTTACATGATGCAGGTGTATGTAACCAGGATGGGACACAGATCTGTGATAAACGCACTTCACATAATGTTCTATTAACATTTAAAAAGTGACACGCATTAGTTTCTCAACATCATAGAGCATAATCTAAGATAGATTGGCGCAATAGAAACAAATGATTATATACCCTAATCACTTAGCATGATAAGTTAGATCTAGAAATTATTTACCCTTAACACAAGTAAAGCACTTAAGCAACCAAAGATCTATCTATTATACATCATAATCAAAGCACTAAGTAGATTCATCACATAAATAACACAACAAAAAGCAAACCAAAGACACCAGATATATGTGGTTCACCCTAGTGTGGGGCTACGTCTACCAACTACTTCACTTCTTTATTATTCACCCGAATGTTACATTAATTCACTCATGTGCACTAAGCCATTGAGTCAAGCTTCATACCAAACAAGAAATCTATGCACTAAGCACTAGATCCTCCTTCCAAAACCTTCCAAAACTAGGTCAATGCACAAAGCAAAATCTTTGTCGAGCACAAATCCTTAACACACATACATTCCTTTTTCACAAAGAAATTATGTTCACACAGAACTACATTCACTTCTCTTGCTAGCTATCTCCTTCTACAATAATTCTTATTTATTTATATTTTACAACCCCTTACAATAAGGCCTAATCATTAAAAAATCCCATGGGATGACATCCCCTAAAACCCATTACAAAACCCTAGAGGACCCTTTACTGTGTCCACTTAACCCTCAAAATCGGTGAGATCCATGATCTCATCTTTGCCTATGAGCTCCTTCCTCAACCAACATGTCAAGTTCCAAAAGTGGGTTAAAGTTGTTATTGGATAAATTGGTAGGTGCAGACACTAATAGATCTCCCTAGATCCACCTGGATCTAGAACAAAATAGGACATGACATGACTCTTTCCCTAAGTTGCAGTCATTGAATATACTAATAAGAAGGAATGAGTGACATACATTTATATCGCTTCCTTAGGTCTCTGTTGTTATCGCTTCACTCCGGTGCTCTTGTGAAATTAGGTCCAAGACAATACAAACCAACCAAAGTGAAGATAGCAAAGTATATTCAATGTCAACCTACGCATATGACCAAGGAGTTACGCAATAAAATAAGAGTGATTTTATGGGAAAGGGACATGCCGCTGTATTGTATTAAATGAAAGTAGAAGATACAACCTAATCGCCTTGATGCTACAAGCTTCATTTCAGTGACCCTTGGTTCCAACACACACACTTTCTCTACAGTTGCATGAAGAAGATCCAATACAACTTGATAGACCGAATAGAGTCTTCAATCTTTTGTCCAAATAGAGTTCTTGACACAATTCTTTCACCAATTCTTCATTCAATCTTGCTTAACCTTTTCCATGAGAAACCTTTCAATATATAGGAGAAGGAGAGATGGTTAAATGGATGAGGATGATCCCACTAAATCTGATAAGTCAGTAGGATGCCAACCATGCGAATGCCAACTCATTTTCTAGAAGATTCCCTTCTATAACCTTCATGACCTCTTCTCTTTTCCAAGCTTTGAAACAGGTTCACGCCCTACCTATAGAGCAGACTACGAATAGTTCACACCCTAAATTTGGGTTGCCTGCGAGAATGAAGGATTTTCACACCCTGTAATATAGGCAGCCTGCGAGCTCATCTTAAAAATGTGTTTTTGGAAGGAGACAACAGTCACTTTTCTCAGGAAAAAAGTCCTTGTGGGAGCCTGAATACATCACTTGTAGAGACATCACCAGAGCGACCAAAATCATGTGTAACAGAATGCCCCCCAAAGCATGAGGCTGGAACTTGTGGCAGCCAAAATACTTTGTAAAATGCATGTGTGTTGTAGAAACAAGGAGCGCACCTAATCGAAAACCTGTAAAAAACCAAGCATCTACAGAATATAATACTAGTTCTGAGGTAGGCATTCCCATGCTCAGATCACAAATGAATGGAATCATAAACATAGGTCATGGCCACCAATCATACACTGTGGATCCATGTCTTCAAAATGCTACATAGCCACCAGGAATACACTGTGGATCTATGTGAGAAGACTTTAATTAAGACATAGCCACGTGACATACAAAGTGGATCTATGTGTCGATACAATTCATACATACTCCATCGCATCCTATATCAAAAAGATGAGACCCAAGGTCTTCAATCCCATCACCTGAAAGTACAAATTTAGCCATGTGATTACATGTGCCAAAGTTGAACATGGTAGAAACCACTTGATTACCGATCATTGATGAAAACTGTTAACAAGTGCGAGGGAGATCACCATTGATGTCAATCATGAATGATTTTAGGGGCTAAATTTCGCTCATGGGTTAATTTTCCATGGTTTTTCCAAAAATGAGATTCGCTATTTTAAAAATGATTCTCCCAAATTCTATAGGATAAAATTATTTTACCTTAAAAATCGCCAAAATTTTATAAAAACTATATAAAATCCTTATAAATTTGAATATTTTTACAAAAATATCACCAAACATTTATAGTTGACATATGAAGGATTAGTAAGATTCGCCAAGGTTTCTACATTTTAAAATAAATTTCCATCCTTAAAATCATCCCTAATGTCAATGACTCCCAAGGTACCAAAGTACAATCCGAACGAATGCAAATGCATGAGATAAAGTCGAGTACTTAGCATAATCTCTCGATTAGGGATCAATGATGTGAAACCCCTGTAAAAAGAGAGGATACCTACCATTAACGCATGCAGGTTCTAAGGTACTAAATGATTTCTAGGTTTCATTTCCAGATAATGAGTTGGAGTCGAAGGAACAAGACTTGTCATAGAAGGGCCTTGATGTATCCCCCATCAATGACATGAAATAAGTAACAAATTTTGAGGGTGAAACAAAGTATGAATATAGGTTGAAACAGACACAGGGAAGGTTGACATAGTAAGAATGGACAACTTTATATGGTTGACTCAATAGAGGGCTCGTGTGAACTTCTCTTGAATATATGAATGACATGACCAAGGACTTGGCAACACTGACTCAAAGATGACCCAAGATATGACCTTGTAACAAGTTGGACGAGAGACAAATGGATTTCCCAACCCATATTCAAATGACGAATAGGGGGTGTCATGTTCAAGAGTGGTGCTTACTGCCATTAATATGAATACGAAAACACATCCCTTTCCAAAAGTTTCCCCCACCATTTCTGGCAAGTACCTCTTTATTTTTACACAAGCTTGAGGAGGATAACATATGCTTGTTGATGTAAGATCATCCTTCGGATGAGTCCCTCAGAGTATATTTAACGAACCCTAGGAAGGAGTGGTTCGGTCCCATTGTGGGTCTTTCGATGTTTGTTTAATGAGTCCAAGGATAGAAAACTCAGGGGTTTTTCATGTTTTGAGAGTCTGAAAAACACTTAAAGAGAACTCTCCCAGTTCCTTTTTCATAAAAGAGTTCGATGAGACCGAAAAAGTGATAAACTATCGCCCGACGAACGTTTTCTTCAAATACTTTAATGAGTGTGAAAAGAACAAGATCACTCGGCAATCTTTTCTTTTTTATGGAGCGTGAAAAGAGCTTAAAGGATACTCCTTTATTTTCATCGTTTTCATGTTACCATGACGAGTACAAAAAGATGAGAAAAAGTATACTCAGTTACATTCTCATATATTTTCGAGTGCGAGAACGAACGAAGACCGAGCTCGAGGTTTTTCCTAAAAACCCTAAAAAAGTAGTCATACATGTGAAAGAAAAAACACCCATACCCCCTCATTCAGACTTCGAAGTTGCTATATCTGCGAAAAACCACACTCTCAAGGCTATTAGGGTATTAGGTTTTATATACAAAGTAATAAAAATAATATAAAAAATCAACAAAAATAGTAAAAAGTGAATAAATATGGGTAAAAAGGGCTTTTTACCATTTTATTGTGATTTTGCCAAAAACTTGTCCAACATACCTCATTTTCCCCCAAATTTCTTTTCTCGATTGCGGGAGGCACAAGCAATCATTCGACGAACCGTTTCAGCCAACAAGGTAATCTCTTGATTCTCTAACTTTTCCATGGTTTATTTTTGGTTTTTATTGGCAATTTTTTGGGTTTTGAGTCCATTTTAGGGTCGGAACATGCGCCCAAGCATTCTTGCAGGTGGGCCATGCAGGACCTACGAGAATCTCGCACTGTGCAAAAGGATCACCTGCGGGGGACGAAAAATGGATTTTAAAGTAAGGTTTTGCTCAATAAAAATTATGCAAGAGTTTAAAACAAGTTGCTGACTTCCCTCTCATGTCTCTTTTGTAGGTGTTTGACCATCACAATGTTGGAATGGAGAGAAAGAGAACATGAGGAGGATGATGCCATTGTTGGGAATGACCCGAGTACAGTCACTTCCCTCCGGGACTGTGGGCTCTTGAAAATTTTCAGGATTTTGTGCATGAGAGCCCAACTCAGGTTGTTGGAATACCCGGTTCACATGTGGGACGTGGATCAACAGTTATTTCACATGGGAGTCCATACACTAACACTAGATATTGAGGATATCTATTTTCTAACGGGGTTGTCACGACGTGGATACCATGCTACTTTGAGTGGAGGTAGAGGTGGCGGACTCCCTATGAGCGAGTATTTTCGCCAATATTGTGTTCCTGAGGCAGAGAGAAGCAAGGGTAAGGTTTCCATTTGGGGGGGTCTGAGATTTGACCTTGTAGACCATATTGTTTACTATTGCATGCATGGCTCCACACATGGCTCTCCATAGCTATTTCCAATACACCATAGAGTGCACAGAGCCTCAGGTCTTCAATTGGTCGGATGCAGTTCTCTGTAGTATGAAGAGACAATTGACGAAGTGCAGAAAGGGTGACTTGAAGCAGTTTGGGTATGGATCACTTTTGGTGTCATTCTTCCTCGGGAGAGTCCCACTGCTGCGGCTATAGGTTGATTGGGGTTTGCTGGCCCCACAGGATCCGAGGATTATGAGGTGGTGCAACCTCATGGATCGACACGTAGCAAGGCTTATAATCAAGTATAATGATTGATTTTTTGACTAGTTGAGGCCACAGATGCTGATGATCGATGACTACGCATATGCTGGTTTGGATTTCTGAGGGGATCCAGATTTGGCCCTGCCTGAGGATGTTCAGTGGGGTGACTTAGGTAAGAAGTACACATTTTGTTCTTTTTAAATGTTTTTGCAAATTTTATCATATGAAATGTTTTTATGTTTATCCAAGAACTAATCAAAAAAATTCTTTTTGATGACACAGATGTGGGGCCATATCGACCTCCAGGAACGTCTCCCATTCAACGATGAGGAGAAGCGGCTCCAGTGGCGAGATGGGATGCCGAAGACTACGAGGTAGTGGAACAAAACTTGGAGGGGTTGACCGCGGATGTCCCAAATATTTCTATTAGGGAGATCCCGAGACATTACCAGCACCATACTGTGGGCATGTCCGAGTCTCTCAGTCAACTGCTCTGTAGGGTAGCCCGAGCAGTTGTGTGTTATTATGAGTGTCATCCGTGACACTACTTTGTAGAAGCTATGGGCTTCGCATTTTGAGATTTTGATCCTTGGACATAAACTTTTTGTAAAAACTTTTGATCGTTATATACATATATATGGCTTCTACCAGTTTATTTTGTGTTGTGTTATACATGTGATGTGTGATTGGTTTATAAATGCCCCAAATGTCTTTCTAACACATAGTTAGCTAATGCATCAGTCAATGTATTTAGACATCTAGGAATGTGCTGATATTCGATATAATCAAAATAACGTTCCAAGAGGCGAATTCGTAAATATACCCGTAATAAAGTAGGACTTCAGATAGCATAGACGTTACTTAACTGTAGTCCTACTAGCTACGAATCGAGTCATATAACTAGGTGGTAGATATCAAGGGAAATAACATTAATCAACAATTCTATGACGACGCTATATTCTGCAATATTATTGGTCACATGACCGAGGCACACACCTTGTAGACTAATAAGTTCGTTTGTAGGGGCGTAAATTGCCCATGCAACAGAAGAAAGATTTTGAGTACTATAACTAGCGCCATCAGTGAAGCTAATGTGGGGTGGCAAAGACTCTAACATCTTGAAACCAAGCACAATGAAAGTTAAGCAGTCGAGGGTAGAGACCAAATAATGAAAAAGAATACTAAAGTAACAAAAAGTATGATACAATAAAATACAAGCACTCATGCATAGGTGATCTTAAGTATAGTACTTCTTTAAGTACAACCCATTCCTGGGTTTACTCAAAGGGATACCATCATATTCCACTAAATCGTAAGCTCCTTTCTCCAAAACTCGTCTGACGATATAAGGACCTTGCCACATAGCTTCAAATTTTTCGTCTCCTAGCATATCCCGATCTTGTTCGTAAAGGAGAACCAAATCGCCTTCGAAGAAAACACGTGGCTTGACATGTTTGTCGTATTGGGTTTTGGCGCATTTCTTTTGGGCTTCTATAACTAGGGTGGCATCGTGACGGGTTTCGTCTAATTACATGAGATACAACATATGTTCTTCTTTGACATAAGTGTTTGGGAGAAGTTTGACGGCTAGTTTTAGGGAGGGTATCTCACATTCAATCGACAAGATGGATTCTAGACCATAGACTAACTGGAATGGTGTAAACCCGGTAGGAGACTTAACGGATGTCCGGTAAGCCCACAATGCTGAAAACAACATCATGTGCCAACTCATTTTGTGAATCCTTATCATTTGTTGAAGCATGGTAATGAGGATTTTGTTTATTGCTTCAACTTGGACGTTGGCTTGTGGGTAATAGGGTGTTGAGTTGTCATAGCGAAGACCCAACTTTTCAGTGAGTTTGGACATCATGAAGTTTCTAAAGTGGCTACCATGGTCAGTAACGATAGCTTGAGGAACACCAAACCGAGCAATGATGTGATTGAATATAAATAATCCTGCAATCCTTCTGGTATTGTCGAATGTTGGCATCGCCTCAGCCCATTTTGTAAAATAATCTACAGCTACAATAATGTATCCATGCCCCCCGACCGAGTGAGGGTGACATGTCATGAAATCGATACCCCATTTCGTAAAAGGACCAATGAAGACCACAGGGTGTGATCGTATTTTAATGTTGTAGGTTTGGAAAGTGTGTCATTTTTGGATGGCAATTATACAATCGTTGAATAAAGAAGGCCAAAAATACCCTTCTCGTAAGATATTTTGGGCAGTAGCATACCCATACATGTGACCACCACAGGCTCCATAATGGTAGTCATTTAGGGCTTTCTCAGCTTTGTCAAATGTGAGGTAGTGTCAAAAAGCAGAGTCAATCCCACGATGATAAAGAGTATCACCGAGGATAATATACTGATGGGTTTGGTAGCGTCTTCGATGGTGGTTAGTGTTAGACATCTTGGGTTGGAAAGTCTGGGTTTGGAGATATATTATGATATCTTCATACCAAAGGTCATCAGAACTAATCAGAAAATGGGATTCATCGGGTAATGAATTTTCTGCTATATTTTCCTTCTTAGAGCAGGGAAGGTCACATATCAACTCGGCAAACAACAAGGATTTCTTGGACTTAGCACATTCAAATTCTATGTCTGGTCCGGATTATTTTTGACATGAAATGAGAGCGGAGATATAATAAAGAAATGCACAGAGATATCGTGTATATCCAGTAATATAACAAAAATATATCAGAGATGCAACCATAAACACAGAGATACAATAATACAC
>JASDQU010390198.1:0-11034 GCA_032191745.1 Picea mariana | reverse complement strand
CTCCTCAACCATGAGGATCCACGTGATGTGCCACATACCACTGGAAAGAGCATGATGCATACTATCCATCCATGGGTGTTGTATCTACATGTGCATTTTCCTTCATGTCCAAATAACTTCATCAATCTTGTGGTCCAAAACCCATGACTAGGGTTGACATCAATGACAACAACCAATCTTCCAACAAGAAATTCTATAAGGAAGAAAATTATAACACGGGTACTAAATCATACATTATATACTTTAGGAAAGATCTATAATATTTTGAGATCCAATATTGGAGGTATTTTTTCTTTATCCATAAGCCACATGGAGGAAACCTTCTTAATGTAAAAGGATGACCAAATTGAGGGTTTACCTAAGAAAAAAAGATTCTTAAAGCGGGTGGCCTTCCCATGAGAGGAGGATCCTTTAAGGATGTTGATATGTTATATCTACATGTTGAAACCCTCAAATACTAGTCAATAAGGGAGTAACGGTATATGGCATTGAAAGAACTTCAATACTAATAGCTTGTTTGAACAACCATGGATGAGTATAAAAAATCCTAGATTCTATCATGGTTCTAGGGTTACTTCAAACCTTACACTACCTAATCAAATATGGGAAGAGATATTAATGTATTTCATAATAGTATTACCAAAAGTAGAAGATAAGGATCCAATTTGTTTGGTTGGGGATAGACTCAAAAAATTATGGAACTCAAAGTTCATACACTACAAGCCAATTGGAATTTTTTTTTATGAATGAAATTCATAGGATTTGTGGATTTGATAAGGTAATAAGAAGTGGGAAAGATCCAAAATTCATAAGAAAATTTTGGAAGGGTTTATGGAATATAATAGGAACAACATTATCCATGACTTCAAGATATCATGTGCAAACACATGGTCAAACTAAAATATTTAACTAATGTTTCAAGGATTATCTTCACTGCTATTCTTCAGGCATAAAAGAATCAATGGGTTAAGTGTATTCCTCTAGCAAAATGGTGGTATAATATGACCTATCGCATAGCTATTAGTATGTATCCATTTCAATGTCTTTTTTTATATCCATCTCCTAGTAATGCATCTTATTTTGAAGGCCATACCGAAGTATAGGTAGTAAACTCACATATTGAGAAGACTTGAGAAACTTTTCAAATAATTAAATAAACCCTTCAAATGTCTTATAATATGATGAAGTAGCAAGTAGATCAACATTATTATAGTGAAATAAAATTTGAGGTGGGGGATTGGTTATATATGTGGCTCCAACCATATAAGTAATTCGATGTCAAATAAAAGAACAATAAAAAACTAGCTCCAAAATTTTAAAGACCCTACAAGATCCTTTGCAAGATCATAGAAGTGGCTCATGAGTTAGTGTTGAGCCCGAGATATGATAATTTTCATGACTGTTATTATACACTTTTTCCATATGTATATGTGTATTTTTCATCTTTGAAGGATCGTTTTGAAGAATTTGATGATAAAATGGTATGATCGGCATAAGGTACATGTAATTCATGTTTAATGATTAAATCAAGTTTAATCCATCATGTTCTATGATTTCCAATATTTAATTCATGTTTTTCTGCTATTACAGGACACAACGCACCATGTTTCTAGTTCCAACACTTGATTCGGCACTCATTCTAGCACTCATTCCGATACCCGATCCGACACTCATTCCAACTCTTAGTATTGCACAAAAATGCAAGGCAAGTTGGCGGTTATGGTATTGGCAGACAATGATGGACAAATTGGGCACATGGGTTTTCTTCATGATTTTCCCCTCCAGCTACTAATCTCCAGACAACTCAGTTTCAGTTGTCCAAAGAAGGTGATTATTGGCTTGCTCTGTTTTGTCAGTTAGGGCATCATTTATTGTATTTTCCGAAATTAGAAGTGGTTCGACCCTCCTGTGGTCGACCACTTGGGTTGTAAGATTATAAATACTGATAGGATGGTCATTAGATTGTTAACCAAGTAGAAGAGCCATTAGATTAGAGACAAATTTGTTTTTCTTTGTTTTGGTATTTTACATTGCCAGAATTGTGCCAGAACTGCATTTTCAAGCTTTCATGGTGAATTCGCCTTGTTAAGTTCGTGGTGTGCTTGTAAGAGGTGGCCACAACTTGCTGGGGGGCCCACCAGCAGTCTGGTTATTGTTCTTATGTTATTTATTCATTTCTTAATTCAAATTGCTCTTTCTTATTTCTTGATGTTTTTATTTAATTAATTAGTATATTGTAGCTTACTGTTTTACTTCTTTTTTGCAATTTAGATGATGATATGTGTTAGTATGTGTTGATTTTATAGATTAGGAATAGGCTTGCAAGTCTCTATACTAACCCTGTGTGCAATTAGAAAGTCTCTCTCTCTTTATACTAACCCCGTGTGCAACGTAGATGTTAAATGACGCTTTCTTTTATAGTTTTATAGTCAAGTTTAAAACAGATTTTTAATTAGAACAGAACATAGTTTTAATTTGGGTTTTCTTCTGACAAGGATTGATGGATGGGTAGATTTACTTCTATTTTTTATAGTTTGCTTATCTTAGTTTTAAATAGATTTCATTTACTTAGTTATTGGTTAATGTAATTGTCAATTTACTTCTTAATATCTTAGTTTAATTTTTGTTTTTCATTCATTTTCTTTTCATAGTTCGAATGGTTAAAATAGACATAGTATAGTTTTATTTCACGCAATTTCGTTTCTTAGAATTAAAGTGCAATTGAATTTCTTAGTTAATGAATGAATCTAGTTTGCTTACATAGTGTAGAATTGGAATAGTAACCTCGTTATGTTGTTGATGGTTAATACATGAATATGAAGGGTATTTAACGTTATCTTTGTCATGGCTAAATTCTCCTTAGATTGTTTAATTCGTACCTTTCATTTTTCCATTGAGATTAGTGTTGAGTTTATACCGTTGGAATTGTCCTTTGTTGTCAAGTGTCATCAAGATATCATCCGTCACCACTAAAGGCATTCACACAACCACTAGCATTACATTTGAGTGTTTCATAGACTAAAGATAGTTTCTTGCTTTGTAGACTAGAAGAGATAGTTTCTTGCTTTCATATCTTAGAAAATAGTTTTATTGCTGCTATAGGATAGATAGACTTTGCTTTGATAAATTAGATAGTAGTTTTCTTATCATAGATTAAGAATTAGTTGTTAATCTTTCTTTCTTTCAATAGAATAGATTTCCTTTCATGCATTGCATTGAGAATTTAGATTTCCTTTCACGCATTAGAAATAGTTTTTCATTAGGCATTTAGTTCACTTGCCTCTTAGGCTAGATAGTTGTTCAATGAGAAGTTTTACTTGCAATAGTTAGTTGCCTTTTCTTACTTGTCTTTTGCTTTAGTAGGTTAGTTAGGTGCCTTTGCTTACTTGTCTTTTGCTTTAGTAGGTTAGTTAGGTGTCTTTTCTTACTTGTCTATTTTCTTTAATAGGTTAGATAGATGCTTTTGCTTACTTTCTTATTTATTTGCTTTCATAGGGTAGTTGCTCATTGTATGTAGGTTGGCAACTTAAAGAGGTTTTCTTTTTTCATTTGCTTATTATGCTTAGTAGTTTGCTTTTTCTTATTGTTGAACTAGTTTGCTTTACATAGGGTTTTACTTGCTTTCTTAGGAATCATCCATCGATCCTTGGCCCAAAAGTACTTAGGTTACCTAGTTTCATTTTTCTTAGTAGGGTTTGCTCATTAGATAAATTTTCTTGAGTAGATTAGCCTTAGATAGCTGCCTTCCTTAGTTAGACTATAATCCTACCAACTTTCTACCTTTGGCATATATTTTTCTACAACTCTAAGTTTACTTACCCCGGGTTGAAAATTTAATTGAGGGTTTTTACTATGTTTTTAGTGCATATAGAACACCCATCATTTTTGGCACCGTTGTCGGGGAGTTGTCTAAAGGTAAGAAGTAGTTAGGCAATAGATCATTCCTAGACCTTAGCATCAGATTGGTGTCGGGGGAACTTTAAGATGAGAGGTAAGAACCTGCGCATCTGCTATAGCAGGTTCCCCCAAACCCAATGGTAGTTTTTCCTTTTGTTTTTGTTTACTTTCATGAATAGGCCTAGAGACCCAAAAGGTAGATACGTTAAATCTAAATCAGACCTTACAACCAAAGTTCCTTCTGACCTTTTTGGGGGAAGGAACATTCCACTCATAAGCTCCGTAGACCAATACCAAAAAGCAGGAGCTAGCTCAACCCATAGAGCTAAAGTAGTCTCTAAATAAAATAAAACATGGAGCACTATAGAACAAAAAAATTGAAGCACCAGTAGTATTGAGGCAAGAGGCAAGACCACTCGAGCCTTCCACATAACCAAACAATGCAACCTTTACTTTTACACCACCATCAGGAGATCCTAACTTTTTGGACATCATATTTGTGTGAACCAAGTTTTATCAAATGGCAAGATGAACTCAGAAGCAACCATTAGCTTGAGGGAACTTTCTCAAATCTTTTCAACAACCGGGATTTCTTCCTTTCAAGAAGAACATATTTTGGTAGAAACCAAGAACTTTTCTACCTCTCTAGAAATACTAGAAGAGTCAATGTCCTATGAGCTACAAAATGATTTTCCTTGCCAAAATGCGAAGGAAGCTGAAAAATTATGGACTACATCCAATGGAGAGAAATCATTAAGACCTAAGATTGAGGAGTTCTCAACATCCATCTCAGCAGATCCTTTATGTACTTCAGAAATCAATCATCGAGACGAAAAGGATCTGCATAGCATGATGAAGGAGAGCATAGAAATTACTGTTGATGAACATCAAGATTACATTGAAATTTGGTTTCAAGAGGTCATCAGGTCACAATACTATTCTCTTCTTCAACACCTTCTAATTCCAAAACAAGTAGGTTGGTTGGTTCTTCATATCTAGGTAATCACTGCGATAACTTTTTCATATATGGATATGAGTATGTTTCTTATCTTGCTCCACACATGGTTACATTGGAAGAGTTCTTACACTTGAATAAATATTTTCCCTTTCTTTTTAGGTAGGGTAGGATAGTAAATAAGAGTTGCATATTGTTAGTTTAGCTTAGAGTCTAATGCAGCCTCATTTTACATTTTTTTTAGGAACTATGAGATACATGTTCCTATGACTTGATCTCATTGATATCATTAGTTTATTATATTTTAGAGTGTGGTTTTCGTAAACAGTTTTAGAGATCTTTGTAGGTATTTATTTCACCAGGAGTAGATAGTTTCAAGGAGATATAAAAGAAGATTTTTTCTTCAAAACATTTCTATACTTGAACCTTGTTGTCTGCTAAGAATCAAATGAATAATGACTTGCTATAATTAGCCATGTTTTTGCAAAGACTTTCATCTTCTTTTTCTCAAGGCATCTTAAATAGCAGTTGCTCTTGAACCTTCACCACTATATAAGGAAGTGACACCGTAACCATCAATCTTAGAGGTCTCTCATACATTTTTTCCAAGAAACCTGAGTAAGTGATTCAAGTGTCTTTATCAAAGAGTAACAAGGAGGTATAATTAGTGGTTAGTCATGGAAACATCACAATAACTACAAAGGAAGAAGGTAAGTTGAGCCTAGGGATACCTTTCTATTCTTTCTCAATGGTACCATCCACTACACACTAAATAGCTTGATTATATCATATCTTTAGATAGGCCACGTCCTCTTAAGTACCCCTTACATTGGGACAATCACTAAGTAATATAATGGAAAGTCATCCTCTAACATAAATACCATCCCAATTGAAAAAAGAAGAGAAAGAAAAAGTTGTTTTCAGAGTTGTTCCCCCATATTCTCGCATAAGAAATCTTATACTAAAATGTTAAAGGATGGAGGGCCAGTCTCTAAGGGTTTAAGAGGCTAACCCATCGAGATACTGAATAGGTCTACTCGCAACAGGTACCGAACTGTGGTATGACTATTTAAACCCGTCGAAGTACTGAACATGCTTGTTGGCAGCAGGGCATTCTACCTAGCGAGGATGATAATCTGCCAAAAATAAATAATAAATTTAAACTTGTCCTGATGTACGACATTACTTGTAGAAAAAGCTGACATGAAGTATGTATGGTTAAGCTAAGGTTAATGAACTCCATAAACTTTCCATTGGGAACTAAATTTGAGACTATATTGAAACTCTCTTTCCTACCTCTTCTTATCTATATATAGGATCTCTTATCCTATAGGTGGGGCCATCTTCTAACCTTCTCATCAGACCAATCTATGAAATTTATCTTTACACTTTACAAATTGTAAATCTTCGGCTATTGGGAGAACTGACTGGTTTCCTATATTTTTTATTGTGAGGTGTCATAATACTTAGGTGTGGGGGAGGGGTTCATGAGTTGACAAATGATAACATTGCCTAGAAGAAGTAAATCTTTGTAAAAATTCATGTATTGTTTTCATGATATAGGTTATTACAGCAGTAGTGATTTTATTTTGAAGTGCTAAACTCCTGTGTGTTATAAATTGTTGTATATGTCCTTCACATACCACTCTATTGGTTTATTTTTATTACAGGTTGTTCGTTATAGGTTTGACATTACATATGCAAGTGGATTGAGTGAGCATGGTGGAAAAATCAACAACAATGGAACACTCTTAGCCTACCTCAACTCCTATTCACTATGTTCATGGCCTATGAGGAATCACTTTCCTCATCCACAAAGATCCCAAGAGTTGGAGACCGTTGATTTAACCACCACCAGTTGCCAAGAGAAATCTATAACAGGGTTTTCAAAACCGAATTTAAGAACATATCTAGAGATAAGGGATACTCCAAGGAGTGGATAAAGAGGAGTTAATCAACCCTCTCATAGTCATCACTAGATTGATTACATGTGAAGGTATATATTCCATCTTTAAAGCCTTTCAATTTCGATTATTAGCTCACTTTCAGTTCCATAAGCCATTGTAACTTTCCCTTTTACTTCTTAAAGAGTCTTGAGAAGATGTCTTCCCAAGTGAGGAAGGATGTAACCAATCCCCATAAAAACCTATTTTACCATGACCTTGTCAAACTACTTGTCTTAGACGAGTTGGAAAAACAGGAGAAAGCATGGGATGAGTTCATTTACCAATTTGCAAACCCTCATCTTACAATCAAGACTATCAAGAAGACTCTTGATCTAGGGACTGTTACTCCACCTAAACCCTCATGCTCAAGTTATTCCTTCACCGGACTAAAAGTCCATGAAACTTGTTGATACCCCTGTAGCCTCATCGGGAAAGAAGACCAAGAAGCATATTGCTAATTCATGGCATGAGGATGTACCATATTTTCGGTCTGGGGGGAGTTTTCCTGAGCTAAAAATGCTAAGCATTGCCCATTTGTATAGCAAACCCATGAGAAGAGGAAGTAGGATTTCTATCAAAATTATGTCATACTATTTTTTTACAATATCTTGGGATATTATATCAGCAGTTGTTTGTATTGGTACGCTAAAATTATATACTACTGACATCATTATGTGTGTTATAATCTTGATGTGCATTTTTTTATACTTAACTACTCTTTGTGACAAATACAGAGCAATAACAATTGTTAAATACTTACTGCCATCTGTATTACAAGCTTATGAAAAGAGGAACAATTGTTTGAATTGTTATAGATCGATGAAAGGAAATAAAAATTATCCTGATTCACCATGCCTACCAATACAAACCAAGCCTTTTGTTAGCATTTTTCAGTTTGTCAGTCACCCGTGATCAAATTTACTCTTTCATGTGATTGATAGGATTATTAGGTCAAATTGTTATATTCTCAAAATAAAATTCTCAAATACAATTTGACATCTCTTGGTTGTAAAATGGTCATTTGTGTGTCTAGGTGTCATTACTACTCCCTCCACTCATCCAAGGTCATAAATTCTCATCATGATCATGTCATCCTTCCTTGTCATAAATTTTCAAATGATTGTCTTGGTCAAAGTTCAACTTAAAAATTGGTTTTTGAATTAAGGAAGATGAATTTGACAGAAGTGAAAGAGGTTTTTGTCAATAATAGACCAAGAAACAAAACCATCCTTCATTTTATGCACATGTGTTATTGTTTGAGAGAAATCCCCCAAATACAGTCACTATAGGAGGGTTTCTGCACATTTGGACAACTTGACTCGAAGTTAGTTTTTCAGAGGTTTGGAGAGGGCATTTGCAGTTCTTGATGGTTCCATTGTGTAGAAGACATCATAAAATTTCCACCCATACCATTTTCAGACCAAAATTCCTCTAGGAAGGCCTCCAAAATTTCTATCAAAGACCACGCTGCGTTTCTGGTAAGAGCACACTGCGCTTTTGCAAGTTTTGAGTAACCAACTTCAAGCTGGGATTCTGAGCCAATGAGAAAGTAATTTTGAAACCTGTAGGAGGTTTGTGTTCATAACATACCAAAAAAAAATAACCTCTCTCATTTTTGGAATATAATGTATGGTTTGGGATATATACTATCTTCTTAGAGGCCCATGCTTTTAGAAAATAAAACACTCATTTTTTTTCCTATTTTAGTCATATTTTCTTTTTGTGTTTTCCTAACAACAGGGAAAGAGTTTTTGAAACCCAAGAGAGGTTTTTATGAAGGACATATTAAAAAAAATAAATTCTCTCAGTTTATAAATATAAGTTATGGTTTTGGATATATTCAATTCTCTTAGAGGCCTAGTTTTTCAAGAAATAAAGCACTTTGTTTTTCCTGTTTTAGTCATGTTTTCTTGGCATGTTTTCCTAACAACTGAAAGTGAATATTTGAAAAGAGAGGTTTTTTTCAAGGACATATTAAAAAAAAAAACATCTCTCATTTTTTACACATGTTTTGTTGTCTTGTAGTTATAGGTGTCACTTTGATACATATTTTTTACAAGTCTGCCAAGCTAGAATTGTTGCACTTATGGGAAGTCACTTTTGGAACTAATTTTGCAGAGGTAAAATTGTTGTTTTGCATGGTTTAAAGGATCAAGGGTATAATATACATCTCAAGGCTTCCTCACATTTCATCAGCAGCCTCTAAAAACCCAAACCCTCCATTTCAAACTTAGAGAGCATGAAATACATTGAGTTGTCATTTACGCCATGATAACATTGTCCTACAAGCCAAGATGAATTTTCTACAACGTTAGGTTGATGAGATTAACTGCCACCAATAATAGTCTCTGGATGCAATTGAAACACCACAGAAATCCTAATTCAAAATCTCTCGGGCAAGAGGGAGAAGCTTCTAAAGCTAATCCACCCCCTCCTTCGCAAGTTTAGTCATAAAGGGCAATTTCTTTTTGTTTGCAGTGGGACTTGCAAAATCTTAGGTGTGGGCCGGGGGTAATGTTGGGCCCGAGATATGATCATTTTCATGATGGTTATTATACACTTTTTCCATATGTATATATGTGTTTTTCATCTTTTGAAGGATCTTTTTGAAGAATTTGATGATAAAATGGTATGATCGGCATAAGGTACATGCAATTCATGTTTAATGATTAAATCAAGTTTAATCCATCATGTTCTATGATTTCCAAGAGTTAATTAGTGTCTTTCTGTTGTTACAGGGAAAAACGCACCATGTTTCCAGTTTCGACACTTGATCCGACACTCATTCCAGAACTCATTCCAGTACCTGATCCGACACTCATTCCAACACTCAGTATTGCACAAAAACGTAAGGCAAGTTGGCGGTTATGGCATTGGCGGCCACTGATGGACAAATCGGGCACATGGGTTTTCTTCATGATTTCCCCCTCCAGCTACTAAGCTCCAGACAACTCAGTTTATGTTGTCCAAAGAAGATGATTATTGGCTTGCTCTGTTTTGTCAGTTAAGGCACCATTTATTACATTTTTCCAAAATTAGAAGTACTTAGACCCTCCTGTGGTCGACCACTTGGGTTGTAAGCTTATAAATGATGATAGGATGGTCATCAGATTGTTAACCAAGTAGAAGAGCCATTAGATTAGAGACATGTTCATTTTTCTCTGTTTTGGTATTTTACATTGCCAAAATTGTGCCATAACTATGTTTTCAAGCTTTCATGGTGAATTCACCTTGCTAAGTTCATGGTGTGCTTGTAGGAGGTAGCCACGACTTGCTGGGGGGGGCACCAACAGTCTGGTGATTGTTGTTATGTTATTTATGCATTTCTTAATTCAAATTTCTCTTTCTTATTTCCTGATGTTTTTATTTAATTAATTAGTTTGATGTAGCTTACTGTTTTACTTCTCTTGTGTAGGTTATATGATGATATGTGTTAGTATGTGTTGATTTTATAGATTAGGAACAAGCTTACAAGTCTCTATACTAACCCTGTGTGCAATTAGAAAGTCTCTCTCTCTTTATACTAACCTCGTGTGCAACGTAGATGTTAAATGATGTTTTCTTTTATAATTTTACAGTCAAGTTTAGAACAGATTTTTAATTAGAACAGAACACAGTTTTAATTTGGGTTTTCTTCTGACAAGGATTGATGGATGGGTAGATTTTCTTCCAGTTTTTATAGTTTGCTTATCTTAGTTTTACATAGATTTCATTTACTTAGTTATTGGTTAATGTAATTGTCAATTTACTTCTTAATATCATAGTTTAATTTCTGTTTTTAATTCATTTTCTTATCATAGTTTGAATGGTTAAAATAGACATAGTATAGTTTTATTTCACGCAATTTCCTTTCTTAGAATTAAAGTGCAATTGAATTTCTTAGTTAATGAATGAATCTAGTTTTCTTACATAGTGTAGAATTGGAATAATAACCTCGTTATGTTGTCGATGGTTCATACATGAATATGCAAGGTATTTAACATTATCTTTGTCATGGCTAAATTCTCCTTAGATTGTTTAATCCATACCTTCCATTTTGCCATTGAGATTTGTTGGATCATGTTGTCATTGATGCCAATGGTTTGATTGATTGATGTCAAAGGATTGATTGATTGATGATTGATGTAATATAATATGTATTTTCCTTGATGAGAATGCATAGATGAAGATGGATCAATGAGTTTTCATTGATACATGATGAAGATGGATCGATGTGGTTCCATTGGTATATGATGC
>JASDQU010390196.1:0-10916 GCA_032191745.1 Picea mariana | reverse complement strand
TCTCAATTTTAACAACATATCGATAAGTAACACCGAGTGATTAGATGTACAGAAAATCCATTTCAGTCTGGATGTATCTATGTAGAGCCCAACGGTATTTCAGAACCAAATGTCACTCATATTCTTTGATACCCAGCTTGGTGCGCAAGGTATTGGTGAACTCCAGAACATCTTTTCCCCTCTCTTATCACAGTGTGGTTCATCTCATGTACTGGTCCTCATAGTTGCCAACAAGGTAATGCTGCTCCTTTACCACATCCACAAAAAAATCCCAAGTGGGATCGGCCCCATATATTCCAGACTCCTCTGTGGAACTTTGCTCCCATTAATTTTCCCACCAATGTTTGACATGAGGGAGATATTTAAGGAGTGTGGAGGTGATCTTTTCTTTTTCCGAAAAATTGTGAATAGAGAAATAACCTACTAGCAGAGTTAACCATTTTTCTAGGGCTTCTGCATCTATCTATCCTTCAAATACAGGAATATCAAAATTAACTTGTACCTTGAAAGGCAGGGTCCCTCCAAAGTGGCCTCTTGATGAAGATGCATTTGATTTTATCGATAGGTGTTGAAGGATGTGGGAAAAATTCTCCATCATTTCATCCCTTTGTCACGTGAGAGCTTGCTCAAGCAACAAATTGATAGGATCGTCTGCTCCAACGTTTTTATTTTATTTCACCATTGAGGGTTTCTTGGGTGTGTGAGAGCGATTGTATTCAAGAGAGACAAGCTCGAGACCCAAATTTCTATACTTGGAGCTCGTCGGGGACATGCACTGAAAAAATGATCAAGAGCAACCTACTCTCATACCACTGATCCAGATTATTTTCGGCACGAAATGCGAGCGGAGATATAATAAAGTAATGCACAGAGATATCATAGATATTCAATAAGATAACATAAATGTATAAGATATTCAACCATAAACACAGTAATACAGTAATACAGGATTTCTATTAATGAAAGAAATGTACAGAGACTGTAAAAATACAAAGTGAAAGACTCACTAGAATGGTGGCAACTGATCTTTGAGAAGAGATGTGACGGCTACTTGCATTCGCAAGAAGATAATTATAATGAGGCTCTGAAGGCCTTTTTACAATAAAAAGGAATGCCAAAAACCCTATACATCCAAAAACCTAACCCTAGGAAATGAAGCGCCAAAAGTCGTGTGGGCCCCATTTGGTTAAGTTAGTACATCAACTTCCCAGGGTCGTAACTTTTGCATACGTTCACTGTTTTAGGTGTATGATAGCTCGTTTGAAAGGTATCGTTGAGGAGATTCATTTTGGGGGATCAATCATGCCTTTAAATATCATTGAGAACCTATATCTCAAAAAACCTTTATTTAGGCCCTCAAAATGGCCCCGGAAGTTAAAACCTGCTAAAAATAGTGAATTGCCAAAATTGTCAGAAAACTGTTTTGAGCTAGTCGAAAAAGGTGGGTGGCCACTGATATCCTCCTGGATCAATACCCCCTCCTTAGGAAGAAATGGTCTCCATTGCGTTGAGTTCCTGGGGGAGAGGGAAAAGCATCTGCTGGATCTGCATCTGGGTGAGCTGCTTGTATTGCTGGAGACGTCGTGCTGCTTAGTTTGTGGAAGTCGTTCATGAACCTGTTGAAGCTAAGTTTGTTCAACAAGTTTAGCTACATGAGACGAATGTGTGCAAAAAGAATCTTTGTGCTTTGTTGCAACCTTGTCGACCTGATTCTATTGGATAGAAGGTGCAGGGGGCGAGGCTATAGTGGTTGCAGTGTCCTTTTGTTCCCATTTTGAACAGATTGTGAAGAAGCTGAATTTTGCAGTATGAGATACTACATTGAGACACTTTTTAGGTGGAACAATAGTTGGAACTAACTCTGGTATTCTGTAGAGATGACCCTTCAATGTAACAATGACACTAGGGGGTCTAGACTCATAAATAGCATGTCGTCTCCACATATATGGTTGGCCCAAGAGAACATCACAGACATCCAGTGGGGAAACATTACATAATACCTCATCCTTGAAGGGTTGGATTTCATATGACAATCAACACTATTGGCTAACTCGGAGATCTCGTCCTTGCCTAAGCTAGCCAATGTTGTATGGCTGCGGGTGTGGTGTTGTTGACAATCCCAACTGTTTGATGACCTCTGCTGAGATGAGGTTTTTTTGTCTTTCGCTATCAACAATAAATGCAATGAGGTCCCCTTCACCCACATCTATGAATGAAAAATGCGCTCCCCCTATTCAATATCTATTGGTTCTTCTGGTTGAATTTTTGCGGTCGTGACAATAGCAGTGGGGTCTGCGTCAATGATCTGTCCTTTATCAGTATTTTCAGAATCAGATTTTGAATCAGGGTTCGGCTCTCTGTCTTTGATCTCAGCCACCAAAGACTTTTTTGAGAAACATTCATCGGTGTTGTGCCAAGGGATTTTGTGGAAATCACACCATTTTCCGGTGTCCTTTGTCTTCCCGTGACCCTTATTTTCCTGTGTCTTGGATTGGTTTTCGTGAGACTATTTGTTAGGGTCATCTTTGTCATACTTTGGTTGTTGTGGATTTGCAGACCCGAATTCCCATTTGTTCTAGTGCTTAAATTTATGCTCAATTTTAACAACATGTTGATAAGCAACACCGAGTGATGAKATGTCCAGAAAATCCATTTTAGTTTGGATGTATCTGTGTAGAGCCCCACGGTATTTCAGAACCAAATTTCGCTCGGAGTCTTTGATACCTAGCTTGGTGCACAAGGTATTGAAGGTATTGGTGAACTMTGGAACTGCTTGGCCCCTCTCTTTCCGCAGTGTGGTCCATCTCATGTACTGGTCCTCATAGTTGCCAACAGGGTAATACTGTTCGTTTTCTACATCCACAAAAAAATCCCAAGTGGGATCGACCCCATATATTYGAGACTCCTCTTTGGAACTTTTCTCCTAGTAAGTTTCCCACCAATGTTTGACATGAGGGAGATATTTAAGGAGTGTGAAGGTGATCTTTTCTTTTTCGGAAAAATTGTGAACAGAAAAATAACCTTCTAGCAGAGTTAACCTTTTTCTAGGGCTTCTACATCTATCTGTCCTTCAAATATAGGAATATCAAAATTAACTTGTACCTTGAAAGGCGTTGAAGTATGGGGGAAAAATTCTCCATCATTTCTTTCCTTTGTCACGTGAGAGCTTGTTCAAGAAACAGATTGATAGGATCGTCTGCTCCGTCATTTTTATTTTCTTCCACCATTGAGTGTTTCTTGGGTGTGTGAGAGTGATTTTATTCAAGAGAGACAAGTTCGAGACTCAAATTGCTATACTTGGACCTCGTCGGGGACAGGCACTGAAAAAACGATCAAGAGCAGCCTACTTTGATACCATTGATCCAGATTATTCTCGGCATGAAATGCGAGCAGAGATATAATAAAGAAATGCACAAAGATATCACAGATATTCAATAAGATAACATAAATGTATCATAAATGCAACCATAAACATAGATATATAGTAATACAAGATTTCTATTAATGAAAGAAATGTACAGAGACGGTAAAAATACAGAGTGAAAGACTCGCTAGAATGGTGGCAGCTGAGCTCTGAGAAGAGATGTGACGGCTACTCGCATTCGCAAAAGATGATTATAATGAGGCTTTGAAGGCCCTTTTAGAATAGAATGGAATGCCAAAAACCATAGACATCCAAAAACCTAACCCTAGGAGATGAAGCGCCAAAAGTCCTGTGGGCCCCGTTTGGGTAAGTTAGTACATCAACTTCCCGGGGTCGTAACTTTTGCATACGATCTCTGTTTTAGGCGTATGATAGCTCGTTGGAAATGTATCTTCGAGGAGATTCATTTTTGGGGCTCAATCATGCCTTGAAATATAATTGAGAACCTTGATCTTGAAAAACCTTCATTTAGGCCTTCAAAATGGCCCCAGAAGTTAAAACCTGCTAAAAATAGTAAATTGCCAAAATTTCCAGAAAACTGTTTTGAGCCAGTCAAAAAAGGTGGATAGCCACTGATATCTACCTGGATCAATACTCCCTCCTTATGAAGCAATGGTATCCATTGCATTGAGTTCCCAGGGGAGAGGGAAAAACATTTGCTGGATCTGCATCTTGGTGAGCTTCTTGTATTGCTGGAGACGTCGCGCTGCTTAGTTTGTGGAAGTCTGTCATGAACCTGTTGAAGCTGAGGTTGTTCAACAAGTCGAGATAGATGAGAGGAAGGTGTGTAGAAGGAATCTTTGCACTTTGTTTCAACCTTTTCGACCTGCTTCTGTGGATAGAAGGTGTAGGGGGCGAGGCTGTTGTGGTTGCAGTGTCCTTTTGTTCCCCTTTTGAACAGATTGTGAAGAAGCTGAGTTTTGAAGTATGAGATACTACCTTGCAACACCTTTTAGGTGGAACAATAGTTGGAACTACCTCTGGTATTATGTAGATATGACCCCCCAAAGTAACAATGACACTACAGGGTCAAGACTCATAAACAACATGGCGTCTCCACATATATGGTTGGCCCAAGAGAACATCACATACATTCAGTGGGGAAACATCACATAATACCTCATTCTTGAAGGGTTGGATTATATATGACAATAAACACTATTGGCTGACCTGGAGATTTCGTCCTTGCCGAAGCCACTCAATGTTGTATGGCTACGGGTGTGGTGATTTCGACAATCCCAACTGTTTGACGATCTCTGCTGAGATGAGGTTTTTCTGGCTTCCGCTATCAACAATAAAATGCAGTGGGGTCCCCTTCACCCACATTTGTCAATGAAAAAGGTGCTACCCCTCTTCAGGATCTGTTAGTTGTTCTGGTTGAATTTCTACGGTCGTGACAATAGCAGTGGGGTCTACGTCAATGATCTATCCTTTACTAGTATTTTCAGAATTAGATTCAGAATCAGGTTTCGGCTTCTTGTCTTTGATCTCAGCCACCAATGACTATTTTGAGCGACATTCATCGGTGTTGTGCCAGGGGCTTTCGTGGAAATCACACAATTTTCCAGTGTCCTTCTTTGTCTTCCCATGACCCTTCATTCCCTGTGTCTTGGACTGGTTTTAAGGAGACTGTTTGTTAGGGCCGTCTTTGTCATACTTTGGTTGTTGCGGATTTGCAGAACCGAAGTCCCGTTTGTTTTGGTGCTAAAATTTCAACTCAATTTTAACAGCATATCGATAAGTAGCACTGAGTGATGAGATGTCCAGAAAATCCATTTCAGTCTGGATGTATCTGTGTATAGCCCCATGGTATTTCAGAACCAAATGTTGCTCAGATTATTTGATACCCAGCTTGGTGCACAAGGTATTGAAGGTATTGGTGAACTCCAGAACTGCTTGGCCCCTCTCTTTCCACAGTGTGGTCCATCTCATGTACTGGTCCTCATAGTTACCAACAGGGTAATATTGTTCCTTGACCGCATCCACAAAAAAATCCCAAGTGGGATCGACCCCATATATTCCAGTCTCCTTTATGGACCTTTTCTCCCAGTGATTTTCCCACCAATGTTTGACATGAGGGAGAGATTTAAGGAGTGCGAAGGTGATCTTTTATTTTTTGGAAAAATTGTGAGCAGAGAAATAACCTTCTAGTAGAGTTAACCATTTTTCTAGGGCTTCTGCATATATCTATCCTTCAAATACAGGAATCTGAAAATTAACTTGTACCTTGAAGGGTGAGGTGCCTCCAAATTGGCCACTTGATGAATATCCAACTGTTGTTATCGGTAGGCATTGAAGGATGTGGGAAAAATTCTCCATCATTTCGTCCCTTTGTCATGTGAGAGCTTACTCAAGCACGAGATTGATAGGATCATCTTCTCCATCGTTTTTCTTTTCTTCCACCATTGAGGGTTTCTTGGGTCTGCGAGAGAAATTTTCTTCAAGAGAGACAAGATCGAGACCCAACTTGCTATAATTGGACCTCGTCGGGGACATGCACTGGAAAAATGATCAAGAGAAGCCTACTTTGATACCACTGATTCGGATTATTTTCAGCACGAAATGCGAGCGGAGATATAATAAAGAAATGCACAGAGATATCAAAGATATTCAATAAGATAACATAAATGTATCAGAGATGAAACCATAAACACATATATATAGTAATACATGATTTCTATTAATGAAAGAAATGTACAAAGACTATAAAAATATAGAGTGAAAGACTCACTAGAATGGTGGCAGCTGATCTCTGAGAAGAGATGTGACAGCTACTCGCATTCGAAAGAAGATGATGATATTGAGGCTTTGATGGCCTTTTTACAATGAAAAGGAATTACAAAAACCATAGACATCCAAAAACCTAACCCTAGGAGATGAAGCGCCAAAAGTCGTGTGGGCCCCGTTTGGGTAAGTTAGTACATCAACTTCCCGGGGTTGTAACTTTTGGATACGATCTCCATTTTAGGCGTATGATAGCTTGTTGGAAAGTTATCATCAAGGATATTAATTTTGGGGGCTCAATCATGCCTTTAAATATCATTGGGAACCTCTATATTGAAAAACCTTCATTTAGGCCCTCAAAATGGCCCCGTAATTTAAAACTTGCTAAAAATAGTAAATTGCCAAAATTGCCAGAAAACTGTTTTGAGCCAGTCGGAAAAGGCGGGTGGCCACTGATATCCACCTGGATCAATCATCCCTCCTTAGGAAGCAATAGTATCCATTGCGTTGAGTTCCTAGGGGAGAGGGAAAAACATTTGCTGGATCTACATCTTGGTGAGCTGCTTGTATTGTTGGAGACGTTGCACTGCTTAGTTTGTGGAAGTCTGTCATGAACCTGTTGAAGCCGAGGTTGTTCAACAAGTCGAGCTACATGAGAGGAATGTGTGCATAATGAATCTTTTCACTTTTTTGCAACCTTTTCGACCTTCTTCTATTGGATAGAAGGTGCAGGGGGCGAGGCTGTAGTGGTTGCAGTGTCCTTTTGTTCCCCTTTTGAACAGATTATGAAGAAGCTGAATTTTGCAGTATGAGATACTACCTTGTGACACTTTTTAGGTGGAAAAATAGTTGGAACTACCTATGGTATTCTGTAGAGATGACCCCCCAAAGTAACAATGACACTACGGGGTCGAGACTCATAAAAAACATGGCATCTCCACATATATGGTTGCCCAAGAGAACATCACAGACATCCAGTGGGGCAACATCACATAATTCCTCATCCTTGAAGGGTTGGATGCCATATGACAATCTACACTGTTGGATGACACAGAGATCTCATCCTTGCCGAAGCCACCCAATGTTGTATGGCTGCGGGTGTGGTGTTGTCGACAATCCCAACTATTTGACAACCTCTCCTGAGATGAGTTTTTTTTGGCTTCCTCTATCAACAATAAAATGCAGTGGGGTCCCCTTCACCCACATCTGTGAATGAAAAAGGCTCTCGCCCTCTTAATAATTTGTTGGTTCTTTTGGTTGAATTGTTGTGGTTGTGACAATAGCAGTGGGGTTTGCATCAATGATCTGTCCTTTACCAGTATTTTCAGAATCAGATTCAGAAACAAGGTTTGGCTCCTTGTCTTTGATCTCGGCCACTAATGACTATTTTGAGCGACATTCATCGGTGTTGTGCCAGGGGATTTTGTGGAAATCACACCATTTTCTAGTGTCCTTCTTTGTCTTCCCATGACCCTTCGTTTCCTGTTTCTTGGACTGATTTTTGGGAGACTGTCTGTTAGGGCCATCTTTGTCATACTTTGGTTGTTGCGGATTTTCAGACCTGAATTCCCGTTTGTTCCGGTGCTTAAATTTCTACTCAATTTTAACAACATATCGATAAGCAACACTAAGTGATGAGATGTCCAAAAAATCAATTTTAGTCTGGATGTATCTGTGTAGATCCCCACGGTGTTGTGGGGAAAATCACCCTATGGACTAGCAAATAGAGTTCAGACTTTGCATGTAGATTTGACCGAAGAGAAATTACTTTCTACCTTCATCCCTAGATTTAAATCCCCTTTTCTTAGTAAATGCATGGAAAGATCAACCTACCTCATTTCCGACGTTTGATGTCGATCCTCCGTTGTGCTTGATTACTTGTCCGCAATACTCCTTCCAAAGCTGACCTGCATCCAAGACAAGCAACAACTATGCATGCATACTACTTATATACTAACGGGTTAGAAATCCAAACATATACTAATCAAACTGTAAAAAGTTCTTGAATTGGGACAGGAAAGGAATTTTCTTTATTACTTAGAATGAGTCAACTTACAAAAGTTGAGACTGGCCACCGCTCCTCGAACCTGATCCTAGGCTCCTCTTCTTCTATCCTCCAACTGCTTTTCTTTTAATCTCCTTTGGCACAAGGAAAGGCTAAAGGGTTGGGACAATGGGAATATGTAAATGGGTAGAGTTTCTTTGCTATATTTTTCCTTTTCCAAATGGGACCCCTACCCCTTCTTTTATAGTCTAGAAGGAGCTAGGTATTTGGATGAACCCTCGGTCATGCATGGCTGGGAGTTTCAGTTAACTCACCCATAGCTTTTGTGTTTCATCGACAACTTTCCTTTTTTTGTGCTTTTGTCGGTCCATGCAGGCTATTTTGGGTCAGCCAACATGTACATGTGTGTAGTAATGGATTAGGGCACGCGGGCCTTTATACAAGAGGAATTTTAAAGAGTTGTTCAATAGTGTTTTGGCAAAGAAGGGATATGAGTTGGCTTGAGGCCAGGTAAGCATGTGTGGTGAAATTTAGGGTTATAATAGATGCCCCCTAATGTGTGAGGTCAAAAGAGCATCTGATGGCCGAAATACATTACCAATATTTACTAATGTGTCAAATGATTGAGCCCAAGGATCAGGAACCAGGAGGTGTCGTCTGCAAAATAACAAATGTCTCACCGAGTCGGGCATACCCATACTCAAGATAAAATATAACCATGGCTACCAATCAAATACACTATAGATCCATGTCAAATAACTATAAAGAGTAGCCGCAAATAATACATAGTGGAGCTACATCTCGAAATCAGAAAGATATACATATAGAATATCCATCTTCCAGAAGCTGATTCGACCTGATGGCTGGAGATGAAATCTTCAGAGCTCGACCAACAACTTCAAAATCTTCAAAACTCAGATAGGAGTGTAATATGAGTGTACGACTGCACTACCCAGAGGTCTTCGATGGCTCGTCAGTCATGGACTTGATAATCTTGATGATCATACTGAAGGCTTCAATGATTTTGAACAAGGACTTGATTGGATGTTCAGGATGGCCTAGTATGAGGACACGAGACATATTGCAGAGGGGCCTTGGTGACAAACTTCCCTTAAATAATAGCACGACAAATGATGAGACTCAGGAAACATGTATGTTAATCATAAGTCTATGAAGCAGGAGGCAACACAAACTCTCTATATGTTTGGAAGGATAACCAAATGGTGGAGAACACAACTCTATATAGCAAGAAAAAGCTTCCTAAGGTCGTACTACATCCCATAGTCTGATGAACAAACGAACATATGTGCTTTATCCAAGGGTGACTCATGACGCTGCCAATAAAGAAAATACTTTTCCCTTCCTCTTTTTGGGGTATATTTGATTTTTTTTGTTCTTTTCAATAATTGTGGAAATAGAATAAAGGAATATTATGTTACAAGGGAGGAATGAGTGTTGCAAACATACAAGCTCAAGGCACAAGGACAATATTGATGTTCTAGTAGAATGATACTCGGGAAAAATCCTCTGGTGGCCAAAGGTGTTAACACGTAGAAGAAAACTGTTACAAGGCTGGCGGATAAGGTATGCAAATGTGATTAACAAAACACACAATGGTAACATCATTCGATGTAAGTTTAACGAGCCTAGAGAAGGTAAGCTCGGTGGTTTTTCATATTTAGAGAGTCTGAAAAAACATAAAAGGAGACTCCATTGGGGTATCTTTTTTGAAGGTAGTCTAGTCAGTTCGAAAAAGGGGTAAACTAGCACTGACAAGACATTTATTCAAAACCATTTTAACGAGTGTGATAAATACAAGATCACTTGGCCATTTTTTCATTTTTAAGGAGTCTGAAAAAATCTTAACTATGGACTCCATCAGGAATATTCTTCTGGACCAATTTAACGAGTGTGAAAGAATAAGGTCACTCGACAATCTTTTCAATTTTAGGGAGTCTAAAAAGATCTTAACTATGGACTCCGTGGGGGTTCCTTCTTCGTAAGTTTAGTCCCTCAGGCCCAAAAAAGGGATAAAATTATACCTGAGAGTACTCTTCTATAGAGCTAAAGTTCCATAGAGTATACCTTTGTTCATACAGTTGACCGTCCGGACCGAAAAAGGGGTAAACTACCACCAAATAGACGTGACTTCAAATTTCATTTTAACGAGCGTGAAAGGCCACAAGATCGCTCGACAATCTTTTCATGTTTAGAGGGTCTGAAAAGGGCTTAAAAGGAGACCCGTCTATTTTTTGGGAGTCCTGAGGGTGAGATCAAGAGAGAAGAAGAATGATGCAAATGAGGCTCACACTGATATTCAGGAAGGACTATAAGGACTCCCGAGCCTACAGTGTTTTAGAGACGGCATGGACACCATAATGCAACCAGGACCTACCTAGGGCATCCATGTTTTGGTAAGCTTTACCGCCAAGTTGTGACACTTCTAAAGTAGATATGATGGTTCCGTGTCACAACCTAATGGGATCGATCCTATGGTAGAGGAAAAAGACAATGAGACACAAAAGTCGGGGTAATAACCTAACCTATATGCTCAAGTTGATTCTTGGAAAAAAATTTATGGACCGTCAAAATTTCCTCAAAACTCAAAAAAGTGTCCCAATACCCAATCAAATCCCTCCCATATAACTCCTGAATCACTCTAAATGGTTTTTGGTATAAAGAAACTGATAAGGGAGGCCAAAAAAGTGACAAAAAGAGGCCAAAAAGTCTATAAATAGAAGCTGGCAGCTCATTATCACCATT
>JASDQU010390194.1:0-11213 GCA_032191745.1 Picea mariana | reverse complement strand
CGTCAAACAGAAATAATATGCCAAAGTTACGACCCTGGGAAATTGATGTACCAATTTACCCCAACGGGGCCCATATTCTAGCATTTCATCTCCTAGGGTTAGGTTTTTGGATGTTTAGGGTTTTCCATTGTTTCTCAGTAATATATAGGCCTTCGAGCCTCATTGTAATAGGCAGTTTAGAGGCCAGTAGCCACCACATCTCTTCTCAAAGATAAGCTACCAGCGCCCTAGCTAGTTTATTTCCATTCTGCCTGTAAGAATTTTTCATTCATTTGTTATTAATGAAATGAAGTCTTATTTCTGCTGCATCTCTACGTTTATGTGTATTTCTATATTTCACTGTGCTCCTACATAAATCTAGATCAATGGTATCAGAGCGGTTTGCTCGTTCTCATTCTTTGCATGTCCCCAACGAGGTCGGGGTATAAGGAGTTGGGGCTCGATCTGGTTGAACCTTTGCAAGATCAGTCTCACAAACCCCAATGACCACCCATGGGGGAAGAAAAGAAAGATGAGGGAGAAGGATATCCTATCAAAATGTTGCTCAAGGAGGCCCTCGAGAAATAAATGAATGCGATGATGGACAACTTTTCCCTGATTCTTCAACGGATTCCTACTAGCGGCGCATCGACATCCAACAGTCACTCTGGAGGTGCCACTCCTTTTAAGGTACAAGTAAACTTTGACATTCCCATATTTGAGGGACAAATAGATGCATATTTCATAGATAGATGGTTGAATCTTTTAGAAGGATATTTCTCGATTCATTAATTTTTCGACCGAGAAAGGATTATTTTTTCACTCCTCAAAGTCGCCCCCCATGTCAAGGACTGGTGAGAAACCTACTTGGAGCAACAGGGCGAGGGGGAACCCTCTCTGTACTTGGCCACACCAACTTGGAATTCTTTCTGAGACACCATCAAGGAACAATATTATCCTGTGGGGAGATATGAGCGCAAATACATACAATGGACTACGTTGCGGCAGCAAAGGGATCAAGATGTGCATCAGATGACGAATATGTTTCATACCCTATGCACAAAGTTGGGTATCAAAGATTCAAAGAAACATTTGGTGTTAAAGTACCACAGTTGTCTACACAGATACATTCAGGAGGGAATGGAGTTCCTCGACATCTCCTCGCTTGGTGTGGCGTACTGATATGCTGCTAAGATTGAGCAGAAGTTCAAACAGAAAAAGCGAGACTTTGGGTCTGCGAATTAGAAGCAAGGGAAAGGTACCCCCAAACTAAAGAACAAAGGACCAAGCCAAGGCAGGGTGGCCCAGGATAACCCGCCAAAGACACAAGAAAATAACAACACCACGAAGCCAAAAAAGGACACGGGGAAGTGGTGTGAGTTCCATAAGAGCTCCACTCACAACACAAGTGAGTGTTGGGCCAAGCAGTCACTGGTAGCTGAGTTGAAGTATTTTGAATCAGATGCATTCTCTGACTCTGAATCAGAACCTGACAAGGGGAATGACATGGGAAGAAGATTATCGATGCGGAGCCCAATGCCACCATTGCCACCACGATGATCCATAAAGAGGAACCAGAAGATCCATAGGAGGTGGAGCGTCTCTTCCATTCCAAGATGTGGGTAAAGGGTTCCCTATTGCAGTTCATTGTCGATAGCAGGAGCCAGAAGAACCTCATATCGATAGAGGTCGTGAAGTGAGTAGGCTTTCCAACCAAAACACACCCACAACCATACACCATCGGGTGGTTGCACCAAGGACAGGACCTTCGCGTCAGCCAACAATGTTTCCTTCCCTATAGCATCAAGCCCTTCACGGATGAGGTATTATGTGACATTGCTCCTCTTGATGTTTTTGATGTATTATTAGGCCAACCCTACTTGTGGAAGTGACATGTTGTGTATGAGTCCAGGCCTCGTGCTGTTATTATCACCTTGGGCAATAAGCTGTACAGGATACCAGAGATAGCACCGCCCACCACCATCTTTTTGGTTATTGTAAAACAATGCAGTAAGATCATTTCCAAAACCATGAAATTTTTTTTCCTAATGATCCGCCCTCAGGGAAAGAGGAATACTGAGGCCATGACCTCCAGACAGGGCCCCNCTTCACCTCCCCTGCAGGGGTGCCTCTACATTGCTAGGTCAAGCACCCCATCGATCTGACCCTAGGTGTGTCACTGCCCAATGGACCTATCTATTGGCACTTTGTTCTAGAGAATGACGAAATCAAGAGGTAGATTTAGGAGATATTGCAGAAAGGTCACATCCGACCGATTTCATCACCCTATGGGAGTCCGATCGTGTTGGTGTAGAAGAAGGATGGGACTTATGGATACTTTGCATTGACTATCGAGCACTGAACAAGATCATTGTTTGGAATAGGTACTCGATCCCATGGATTGATGACCTTTTGGACCAACTCAAGGGGGTGAAATATTTCACCAAGATCGACATGAATTCGAGGTATCACCAGGTACCAATCGAACCCTCTGATGTGTGGAAGACTGCCTTCAAATCCAAGGAGGGCCTTTTCGAATGGTTGGTCATGCCATTCGGGTTGACGAATGCCTCTGCAACATTCATGAGGCTAATGGATGACATCCTACGTCCATTCACCAACTCATTTGTAGTGGTATACTTGGATGACATTCTGATCTTCAACCAGACTTGGGAAGAGCATCTCCACCACATTCGACAGGTCCTCCAAACACTGCGACAACACAAGTTGTGTGCCAATTTGGAGAAATATACTTTTGGCATGACCCAGGTTCAGTATTTGGGAGACATTATTGATGAGAGAGGGGTGCATGTAGATCGAACAAAGGTCCAAGTCATTCGGGATTGGACAGCCCCAACCACCCTAACAGAGCTCCATAGCTTTTTAGGTCTTGCTAATTTCTACCATAGGTTTGTGTTGGTATTCTCTCATATCACTTGGCCCTTGAGTTAAGTGACCAAGGGAGGAGCTAAAGAAAAACTATTTTGGTCTGAATCTCAACAGAAGGTGTTCGGGGAGTTGAAGCATCGCCTCTACTCTGCACCAGTGATCACATTACTAGACTTGAAACAACCATTTGAGATCAAGACAGATGCCTCTGATTATGCCATTGGGGCAGTCCTTACTCAACATGGGCATCCAGTGGCATATCATAATGAGACACTTTCCGACAGAGTTGGGAAGTATCCCACTTATGAAAAAGAAATGTATTCCATTGTGCAGGCTTATTGACAATGGAAGCATTACATTTTGGGAAAGGAAACGGTCGTCCAAATAGACCACTGACCCCTGCAATTCATACAGACACAAAGGAAGTTGCAGAACGATCGCCATTAGAAGTGGTCTACATAGTTGCAACAGTTTAATTTGAACATGAAGTACAAGAAAGGTAGCACCAATAATGTTGCAGACTGCCTCAGTCGACCACCCATCGTGGCGCTAACCAGTGTGCTCAACTCTTATGGGCACGAGACTTCCGATTGGCCGCTTTTCTACACAAGTGATCCAGAACTTGGCCACACATACAATACACTCTTGAAGGGTAAGGAAGTTCCCAATTTTCACCTCCAGGATGCCCTGCTTGGTCACCTGAGACACCTTTGTGTTCTTTCAAGCAAGCGTGCCAAGATGATTTGTGAGGTGCACTATAGTCAGGTCGTTGGGCATTTTGAGGCCGAGAAAACCATGGAAGTACTGCAAAAATATTTCTATTGGTTGAACCTTCGATAGGGTGTCAATAAGTACATCAAGTCCTGCACTGCTTGCGCCATTTCCAAATTGACCATCAAGAAGCAAGGCCTCTATACTCCGCTTCCTATCCCCATTCGACCTTGGGAATCCATCTCTATGGATTACATGTCGGGCCTTCCTTCTACTAAGAATGGCAATGAATGTGTTTTTGTGGTCGTCGACTGATTCTCAAAGATGTCCATTATGATTGCCTGCAAGAAGAATATCATAGTAGAAGCCACTGCTAAACTCTTCTTTGAACGACTGTGGGTACACTTTGTTATCCCACAGTCTATCATTTCAGATCAGGACAACAGGTTCCTCAATACATTTTGGTCCATCCTCTGGTCGATGCTGGACACGAAGCTCACCAAGTCCACAACTTTCCATCTGTAAACTGATGGCCGGACAGAGGTTGTCAACTGGATGATTGTACACATTCTGTGCATGTACAATTCAAAGCATCCATGCACATGGGATGAGAGCCTCCCCTATGTACAACATAGCTACAATCGGGTTCTCCATAGCTCAAGCAGCCACAACCCCTTTCAAGTGGGCTTGGGATTCCATCCACTATGTCCCATTGACGTATCCATGCCATTTGTGGCTACTCAGGCAGATTCAGCCCATGTCCAGTCTGAGGCTGACAAGGAAAACAACTTCATTGAGTGCATTCAACACATCCACCAACAATTTCATGACATCTTGGACAGAGCCAATGCTAAGTACAAGCAATGACATGATCAACATCGAGTGCCAGACAACTTCTAGGTGGGCGACAAAGTGTGGCTACATTTGCAAAAGGAGCATCTCACTGGACTCTACCGCAAGATTCACCCGCTCTGATATGGGCCATGCACCATCACCAAGTATGTAGGGGAAAATGCCTTTGAGCTTGGTATTCCACCATTCCTTGGTTTTCACTCAGTGTTCAATGTGGACCGCCTTTGGCCCTACTTTCCACCTCTACTGGACACATCTGACATGGCAGAACAATTCACACCAATAGAGTTAAACCCAGATAGCATGGAACAAGCCACAACTGTTCGAATTATGGAAACATAGATGAAGAACACCTGCCAATAGAGGATCCAACTATAACGAGTTGTCAAAGCAGGCCAACTCCTTCACCAGGGCAAGTGGCTCACCAGGGACCAAGTTTAGTAGAAGTTTCCTCATCTCATGGAGGAACTCAACGCAATGGGGACCATTGCTTCCTAAGGGGGGAGGACTAATCTAGGTGGATATTGGTGGCCACCTGCCTATTCCACCTGGACCCACATCACTATTTCTTTTAGTTTTTCAGTTTTCTTAATTGTAGCACAATTTACTATTTTTAGCAGTTCTTCGGGTCCTGAACTTCCATAGCTGTTTTGAGGCCCTAAACGATGTTTTATGGGCATGAATTATTTGGCAAGTATGAGTTTGTTCCGGACTCGATATTCATTGTCAACAGTGTAGTCCTCGGATAGATCTTTCTAACGATGTATCATGCGTGTCAAACAGAGATAGTATGCCAAAGTTACGACCCCCGAAATTGATGTACCAATTTACCCCAACGAGGCCCATATTATGGCGTTTCATGTCCCAGGGTAAGGTTTTTGGATGTTTAGGGTTTTCCATTGTTTCTCAGTAATATATAGGCCTTCGAGCCTCATTGTAACAGGCATTTCAGAGGCTAGTAGCCGCCACATCTCTTCTCAGAGATAAGCTACCAGTGCCCTAGCTAGTTTATTTCCATTTTGTCTGTAAGCATTTTTCAGTCAGCTTTTATTAATGAAATGAAGTCTTATTTCCATTTCATCTCTGCATTTATGTGTATTTATGTATTTCATTATGTTCCTACATAAATCCGGATCAGAATCCTTTCATGGATGGTCACCATATGTTCTATATATATGGAACTGTCATTATTGTAAAAATATATTCATATATAATATCATCTCTTATTTAAAAGCAATAAGGTTCACTAGTTTAGGCGTACACTTTGGACAAATAATTCTATAATCGATAGAGGGAACACTGACCTTTGGTAGAATTCCACATAAAGTGATAGGTTATGATATGGTAAGTGATCCAAAATCACTCATCCCCAATCAAATGAATGATTTGCCCACAATATCCTGTCTTCGTACCATGTTTATCCTACAAACTTATCTCCCCCAACCTCATTCCAAGCTTCCCTACCCTCTAAAATTCTTATGTGACATCCTACCCCTCCACAGAAAATCAAGTGAGAAAATGAATGTCCTAGGAAAGAATCATGTGTAACATCCTGCTCTACTAAGCATACTATTACTGACTTATTCTTTTAGGACACTTGCTTGCAAGTGATCTAGGTATGGAACACCCTGATTTCATTCAAATTATGAGTTATATATGATGATGTTGAGGTGTTATAGCTACTTGATTATATTGATGTATATATATGTGTTGACATGCGCTTTTGACAATTCATCCTGAGTGTGTAGGACACATGACAAGTTATGGATGTCGGTGGCATAAAAGGGCTTCCTTGGACTCCATATTGAGTCAGGGAGTGGATTGTATTATTTGAGTATTTCATTATTATGCACATATGATGTATGATGGATTTTAGTATGGTTTATGTATATGGATTTTTTACACTGTTTTTGTCACTAGATGCAGGCTTGATGATGCTTGCTAATATGACTCACATAAGGAGTAAAGGGGTCTTACACAAAAAACCAGATATTGAGGGAGAGGAGTGGTAGCATCCCTGTCACACACTACTAGCACTCCCTCCATGGCCAGAACTGTAGGTTAACGATTACCTAGTTTGAGTGGTCCACGATGTCATGAGGGAAGACTAAGGTAGTCGCTCATGAATATTTATAAGGGGCACGCAATAAGGCGGAATCGTTATTCCTTATAATCCCTTAGTCTATCATAAGGTCGACCAAATGGATTTTTGACTCCAAGGGGTTAGAAAAACTTCCAAAACAAGTCAACACAAGTGGCAGCCTTGGAGCATGAAGATGTGTCCTGAAGGGCACATCGCATAATTGAAACTTGAGTAAATAAACATAGGTGGCCTAGAAAACATTGGAATGATTATAACTTTTTTTTATTAAAATAAATAATTAAACATGAGATTATTAATTATCAAATCTTAACAAAAGTCTAGGTCAGAGTCTAAAATTAAATAAAGGATTAATTGAATTGTGACATGAGTGAAAGGTTTGAAGGAAATAAAATGTTAGGATTTAGGAATTAAAAATATAAATAATTGGTAAGATGCACATGTGTGCATGAAATTATAAAAAAAAGAATATTTATTAGAAATAAATAACAACTTGAGAGAATGGGTTGTGCATAGAATAGAATTTGAGTCAAGCAACCCTAGCCTAACTAGAAAAATACTCCTGATACAACTCCAACTAAAAAATATTTAGAAGACACCCATGAATTTAAGGATTGGGTAACTAAGAGGCAACTAAGAGGAAAAGTAGGAACACATGGGGAAATGTGAGAAAAGGTGGCTTAAATAAAAATAAAAGAGAAATTACTTGTGCAATCTGGGGAGAATGTGACACCTGTAGTGAGTGAATAATCCTTTCAATGAATTATTTAAAATCAATGAATTATGCATAAGGGATAGATGTTTGTGAGGAAGAATTCTATAAAGAAATTGACGTAGAAGGGAAGAGCATGAAAATTTTTGGAAACACTGTTATGATGTCGAATTTTTCATTGACTGGGTTTTGCTTGTAAGATTTCAGACTCCAAGCTTGTGAAAAGAGTGGAAGCTCTTCCTTGCGAGACAATCTTGGAAGCTATTGTGTTCTAGTTTTTGTGCGTGTCCCCCTTTGCTGCTCAGGGGGATAAGGGGGAAGAAGAGTACCCCTAGCGTTGGCTGGGAGGTACCGGTGAAGTATCTGCAATTAGTAAGCGAAGGAAAGGAAGGAGCGCAAGGCTTGAAGGCATCTCCAGTACAAAACATTGTTTGGTCCTGGTATTTTTATCTTATGAATTTATTTGTAGCATTAGCTAGAAGTATGTTGGACCGATACAGTCTCTGTAACGTCACTGGAAAGACTAAATTCCCATGGTTACATTTGTCATCAATGAGAATTAGTTCATAGTTTATATTTGATTTACAGTTGTTCAAACAAATAATATTTACAGTGTTTATACTTTAAACTTTCATTATAATTCCGAAAGTTTTCGAACCCTAAACTAAGCAACATGATCCTAATTGGAAACTTGAATTTATGTGGTTTATGGACTGTGTTTAAATTTTTTTATCTTATATATGTTGAATTTTGAATGATCATAATCTTTTTGTGATATTATTGTAGGAATTTAATAGTGAATAGTTCATTGGTAAACTAAGGATTTGGATCTGAATTTACATCATGGATTTCTCTGGTGAATTGAATTAATTCGAATTTACATGTGCATCTTTTGTCAAAATCATTGAAAAACCCAATTAAATAATAGCCTGGATTATCTATGTTTTGTAATTTAAAATCCAAAAATTTTGGGACCGGGGGGCGGGGGGGCGGGCTGTTAAAGTCTCTGGAATTTTGTTTTTAACTCTTAGTGCCTTAGCCCCTTTTTCCTAAACAAATTTATGCATTTGACCAGGAGCCATAACCTAGTGTTAGTCAAACAAGGCACTATTTGGGGCTTGGAAACTCTGACGCCCTAGATGTTCCTGAAACTCAACACTCCCTTTCTCCCAAAGTTCTAACCGGTCGAATCCGGTCTTGAGCTGAGTTAACCGACAGTCATAGGTTAACCCTACCCAACTTCCTTCCTAATTTTTAGTAATCTAATATAACGGTTGACATAGATTTTTCTTACACTAGTTTCTACGATGGAGATCCACAACAGAAATCCAACCTTCACGGTTTTTCTCACTTCACATCTTGAGCTTGTTCCACTAATTTGAGTTTGTTTAATATGTCTTGTGCAAGACTAAAAGAGATCATGAGATTGTATAGATTTGTCTAAGAATTCTTCTTACCCTTTCCTATTTTCCTTGTCCTGGTTGCGCTTCGGGTGAGACTTCTTCCCTTCAAGGAAGATTAAAATGTCAGTGCTCTAGACTACCTCGATACCTTTTTTTGGTAACCTAAGAAGGACCTTGGTCTGGTCAATTCTACACCAACAAAATGGTTTTGTTGTCAGGACCTTATTCAAGAGGGAACATGTAGGGAGAATGCTTCCACGGATCCACCGATATGATATTAACTAGTGGTGGGAAAAAAATTGTGACACCTTCATATGGAAAGAAGCAGAGTTGTGAGGTAAATATATGAAAGATATAAGAGAGGTTATCTTTTACTTAGAAATATCAAGCGACTAGTACGAGATATTCTGGGTTAAATTTCTGGAATAACTATTCCATTGGATAGAGAGGCTCCAAGAGGCTAAAACATTCCAAGAACAAGTCAAGAAGACCTGTACTTGGGATACATAAAGGATTGTAGCGCTTCGTCAGCTAGATCGCCTAATCACGCGAGTAGTTGATTTCTAGGTCAATACAACAGTGGAAGGATAAATTATTGATTTTGTAGCTGAGAACCACCAGTGTTTTTCAAGGGAAGAAGAAAATTTCAAGAAAGACACATGGGGAAGGATACTAAGAGAAATTCCCCTATGGATTAAAGTATTCTTGTTGGAGGAGGGGATGTTGACCATATCCCAGACTAAGATGACAACCTAAACACTTGCGCTTGGGGTGGGGTGACTTTGGGGTGGGATCATGTCCTCAGAAAGCGGAGAGGGTTCTTTGATAAATGGGGGAGCAACAAGAATTCGATGCAAGGAAAGAGCAAGCCTTGAAAAGAGTCGTCACATTTGAGAAGGGGAAAACCGCTAAGATAAAGAAAGTAGTGAAGCAGTCTAAAGTGTTGAGGAAAGAACTCGGACCAAGAGAAGTCGATGAAGGAAAGGAGGAAGAGGTCATGAAGATGAGAAGACATAAAATATTGGCCATTAAAAGACTAAGTGAGAAACAAGCACATAGAGAAAGAAGTCCCCAAGAGGGTGGACAAGATAAAAAATGTGTAGAAGTAAGAGAATATCAATCCGGCATGGATCTTGTAGAAGAAAGGGAAGATTCTACCTCGATACCAGGAAATATCAAGAGCCCGGTCGAACATAACTCTCTAGAGGATGAGAATGAGACCCCCTAGATCAAACAAACCCACCCAAAAGCCAGTGGAACCAGCCTCGAATCACTCGTCCCCCAAGTGTCTTTTATACTAGCTGTAAATTCTATAATACCTTATGTTATCCCTATTTCAATTCAGTCGGTTAGTCAGTCACAATAGATGAGTACGAATATTGGGAGGATATGGGGATCCCCTGGTATATCGCAACCATGACCATTAGGGTTTACTTTGATAGGAGTAGTAAGATAAGAAATGGATAGAAATGCGAGAGGCTCGATCGCTCAATACCTAGAATTTTGGGGTAAAGAAGATGAGGATGTTGAGCATCATCTAGAGGTCCAGAGGGACTCTAGAGGCAAATAAATTGGTTGAATTCCATAATACCTTGATAGGTCGTGCTCTCAAATGGTACATGAAGGCTATTGAGCCAGGAGGAATGCAAGGACATGCATTCACACTTGGCCAAGTTCGAATAACATTCATAACAAAGTTTCAGCTGCCTCAGTCAGAACAACAAGCTCTGTTTGAGTTGTGTGGGATTCAGAATAGGGATGGATAATCAACCTGGGAATATAGTCAGAAGTTTAAGGATGCCATTCAGAGGCTAGCACATCCAATTCATGAAGATCACCAGAGAGAATGGTACATCCAGGGATTGCTACCTTTGACATGAATTCCATTAAAACAAAAACAGATAGCCTCCTTGACAGATGCCTTGGAACAATCAACGAATATTGAAGCCATGGTAGGATATCCAGGGAGCCTAAGGGTGACCATAACCCCAATAGATGGAAATTTGATGCAATTACAGGGACAAATATCGACATTGACAGAGAAGATTCAAGAATTGGTGATACCCAGACCAGGATGACCACAAGCGTTGTGTATAGAATAATACACAGAGGGTAATCTGGCAAATTAATTTCCATGTGTAACATCCCCAAAAATAAATTATTTTTAAGGGTGAAATTTCTTAGGAATTTATTTCCATTTTTGGTAAATTCGAAATTGGAAAATTATTGCCATTTATGGAAATTTAAAATTTCAAATTTAGTTAATTGTAAATAATGATTATGACTGTTGGGAAAAGATCTAATTTGAACCAACTAACTCTTTGACTATGACACTTGTAAGAAACAGATATATTTATAATTTTTGTTGATGGAAAAATGGAACAAGTAGGTTAAAATCAACTCACCATGACTCCATGAGTGGGGAACATGTTGGAACTACCTCAAGGATGAATGTTACAAGTGGAAAATCAAGTATTTGGCCATTGGAAGCCCTTGAAAATCAAGGATTTGGAAAGTTGAGAAAATTCTCAAGGGGAAAAAGACCTAGAGGCACAATTGCTTTTGG
>JASDQU010390192.1:0-10991 GCA_032191745.1 Picea mariana | reverse complement strand
CCTGCGTACATTTCTTTTTATAAGGTTTTTTCATAGAAAAAAGCAACTTCTTTTCTCAGGAAAAGTTCTTCTTCCTTCTCTCTTCAGGAACTTAGGCCACTGTGACCCCTCTAAAGGTAATAGATAGGTTTACATCATTAACGATCATAGGGATGACGAAAATAATGTGTAACACCTGACCTCATTGGGGACATGCATTTAGACGACAAGGAGAAAACGACTCTGATACCACTGATCTAGATTTTATGAGAAAAACAAAATGAATACATATTATTAAAAGATGCTTAACAAAGAATAACATAGATATAATAAAACTGGTTTTCTATTCAATAAGGAAATAAGCTGAAACTGTAAAATGCAGTAGAAAACAAGCTTGTTGTAATGGTGGCGGCTTATCTCTGAGAAGAGATGTGATGACTACGAGTCTACGCTCATTCGCAAGAAGATCATTAAAATGAGGCTTTGAAGGCATTTTTACAATAAATAGGAATGTAAAAAACTCTAGACATCCAAAAACCTAACCCTAGGAGATGAAGCACCAAAAGCCATGTGGGCCTCATTTGGGTAAGTTAGTACATCAACTTCTCGGGGTCGTAACTTTTGCATACGATCTCCGTTTTAGGCGCAGGATAGCTCGTTAGAAAGGTATATCCGAGAAATAAACATTTTGCTGGAAATTATTGGAGGTCATTTTTTTTATTGTGGCGAGCCCTAAAAACACTATTTAAGGCCTCAAAATGGCCCCGCAAGTCAGGGACCCAAAAACTAGGAAAAAAACTGCCAAACTGGAAAAATGCCAAAATGAACCAGTTGGAATAGGTGGGAGGCCATTAACATCCATCTGTATCATTCATCCCCCCTTAGGAAACAATGGTCTCCATTTGGTTGAGTTCCCCCATTAGATGAGGAAATTTCTGTTGAATTTGGCTTTGTGTGAGCCACTTGCCTTGGTGCAAGAGATTCCTTGCTTTGATAACTCGATAAAGCTGGATCCTGTGTTGTCAGGTGCCCTTGATCTGTGTGTCCACAATATGATCACTTGATTCCTGTTGCATGTAGTCAGGGTTGAGATCTGTTGGTGTCAACTTCTCTGCTATCTCTGAGGTGTCCAATAATGGTGGGAAATATGGCCGAAGGAGAGCCATGTTGAAGACTGGGTGCAGGCCAAGGAAAGGGGGAATGTTGAGCACAAAATCATTTTCACCCACATTGTTGGTGATAGTGTATGGCCCATACCAGAGTGGGCGAAGCTTCTAATGGGGCCCATTAAGGCGTTCTTTCTACAAGTTCAACCAAACTTTGTCGCCAACCTGAAACTTATGTGGCACTCGGTGTTGATCACGACGTTGCTTATACTTGGCATTTGACTTTTGTAAAATATCTTGAACCCGTTGGTGAATGTGATGGATCCTCTCAATGAATCAGGTGGCTTTGTCATATTCTGGTGGAGCAGGGGATGAGTCGATCGAGTTGGTCGTGAGGGCTAGTGCAAAATCCATGGGGGCTAATGGTTGGAATCCCAACCCCACCTGAAAGGGGCTATGGCTTGTTGAGCTATGCAGGGCTCGGTTGTAGCTATGTTAGACATATGGAAGAATCTCATCCCATGTGTGGGGGTTCTTGGAATTGTACATGCGTAGGATATGTACGATCATCCAATTGACAACCTCAGTTTTTCCATCTGTCTAGGGTGGAAGGCAGTGGATTTGGTGATCTTGGTATCCAGTAGTGACTAGAGGCTCGAACAGAATGTGATGAGGAACCGATTTTCACGATCTGAGATAATATTTTTTGGGATCCCAAAATGTACCAAGACACATTCAAAGAAGAGCTTGGCAGTGGCCTCTGCAGTGATGTTCTTCTTGCAGGAAGCCATAATCGCCATCTTAGAAAAGCGATCAATAACATAATCATTGCCCCTCTTGGTGGATGAGAGGCTCAACATGTAGTCCATTGAGATAGATTCCCATGGCTTGCCAGGAGTAGGTCGAGGGGTGTACATGCCCTATTTCTTAGTGGTTGTTTTTTCAATAGCGCAGATGGTGAAAGACCTGATATACTTTCTGACATCCTGTCGAAGCTTTGGCCAGTATAAATGTTTCTGCAACACTGCCACTGTCTTTTCAACACCAAAGTGTCCTACCACCTAACTGTAGTGAGATTCCCAAATCCGATTCGCATGCTCGCTTGATGGAACGTAGAGATGGCCCAGAAGACACAACAACCCATCCTGAAGATGAAAATTAGTGACCACTGAGTTTGCTCCCAACATTTGGTAGGTGGTGGAGAAGTCAGTTTATCTCATAGAGGTGGGGCCATCCAGAGGTCTCATGGCTGCAAGATTCTAGCTCCGTGGTGAGTGCCATGACTGGAGGTCAGCTGAAGTAATCAAAAGCTCAGTTGGTACTTCTCATTTTATAATTGATGTTGAGGTGGAACTATTGTAAGTATGTGGACCACTTCTGATGGCAGTCATTCTGCAATTTTCCTTGGGTATGCATGAATTGTAGTGGCTTGTGATCGATGTGGATGACTATCCCCTTCCCCTGAATAGAATGTTCCCACTTGAGGTAGGCTTTCTCAATGGAGTACATTTGTTTTTCTTAATTAGGGTAGTTACATACAACATCTGATAGTGTCTCACTATGATACACCACGGGGTGGCCGTGTTGAGTGAGAATGACACCCACAACATAGTCTAAAGCATCTGTCTCGATCTCAAAGGGATGCTATAGGTCTGGTAATGAAAGTACTGGGGATGAGCATAAAAGATCCTTCAAGTCATAGAAGGATTTTTTTTAGGACATGCCCTACACAAATTTTGCCTTACCGCCACCCTTGGTTACTTGGCTGAGGGCCCATGCGATATGAGAGAATCCCAACACGAACCTGTGATAGAAATTGGTGAGGCCCAAGAAGCTATGAATCTCAGTGAGTGTGGTTGGGGCTGGCCAATCACGGATGACCTGGATATTGGATGGATCCATATGCACAACATGCTGATCAATGATGTATCCTAAGTAATGGACCTTGTCCATGCTGAAGGAGCATGTTTCCAAGTTTTCATATAGTTTGTACTATCGCAGGGTGTGAAGAACTTGCTAAATATTCTTCAAGTGCTCCACCCAAGTCTTGTTGTAGATGAGGATATCATCCAGATACACCACTACAAAAGTACTGGTGAAAGGTCGCTGTATATCATCCATCATCCTCATAAAAGTTTCTGGAGCATTTGGCAAACCAAAGGACATGACCAACCATTCAAAAAGACCTTCTTTTCACTTGAAGGCGGTCTTCCATACATCTAGTTGTTCCATTGGGACTTGGTGGTAGCCATACTTCAGATCAATCTCACTAAAATATTTGGCCCCCATGAGCTGATCAAGGAGGTCATTGATTCGGGGAATCAGATACCGATTCCATACTGTGATTTTATTCTGGGTCTAGTGATCAATGCAGAGTCACCAGGTCCCGTCTTTCTTCTGCACAAGTACGATTGGGTTCCCACAAGGTGATGAGATAGGATGGATGTGCCCCTTGTGGAGTAGTTCTTGGATCTGCCTCTTGATCTCCTTGTTTTATAATAGAGAGCGACGATAGACTAGCCCATTGTGTAGCGATGTGCTTGGTGTTAGATCGATTGGATGCTTTACCTAGTAGTGCAGAGGTACCCCAGTAGGAGAGGAGAATATATCTGAGTATTCTTCCACGACCTTATCCACTTTCTTCAGTTGTGTGGAGAGATCAGCCATAGAGGCCCTGGATGTGGCTGCAATCTTTCACTTACTCTAAGAGCGAACCATGAAGAAGACAAATTTCTCGGTTTGAGACATGACCTTCCTGCATTGCTTGGCAGAGATCAAGGAAATAACACTAAGAGGGACTGCCTCGGGTATCCTATACAATTTTCTATTCAAAGTAATAATAGCACTAGGAGCCCTAGACTCATATACAACATGATGTTTCCATAAATAAGGTTGTCCCAAAAGAAAATTACAAAATTCGAGAGGACAAACATCACACAATACCTCGTCTTTGAAGGGCTTGATGTCGTAAGATAGTCGACATTGTTGGATGATGTAGAGATCGCTTCCTTGGCAGAGCCATCCAATGATGTAGGGCTGAAAGTGTGGCATTATTGGTAGGGCCAACTGCTTGACAACCTCTACTGAGATGAGTTTCTTCTAGCTACCTCTATCAATGATGAAGTGCAGCGGGGTGCCTTTTACCCACATCTGTGAATGAAAAAGGCACTCTCCTTCTTTTGGCTCGTTTGGTTCACCAGGCTGGAGTTTGGTGGTAGAAACAATGGCACTGGGTTCCCCGTCAATGATCCATCTTCCCCTTTCTGGTTCTGACTCAGAGTCATAACTCACATCTGATTAAGAGGCTCTCACTTCGGCCACCAACGACTGATTTGAGCGATAATCTGCAGTGTTATGCCAAGGGCTCTTATGGAAGTCCCACCACTTCCCAACATTATTCTTTGTATTTTTGGTGTACTTCTTTGATTACAGCTTGGACTGGTTGTCCTGATACTGTCGATATTTGATTTGTCCTTTTTTCTGTAGGTTGGAGCCACCCTTTCCTGGTTTTTGCTGCGAGGGGTTCCCAGTCCAAATAGTCACATCTTTTCTTTGAGATATTGCTTAATTTTGATGGCATATCGATAGGCCGTGCCCAAGGATGAGATGTCCAGAAATTCCATTTCGGTCTGGATGTATCTATGTAGAGTATTGCGATACTTGAGCACCAGATGTTTCTCCAAATATTTGATACCTAGCTTGGTGCACAAGGTATGGAAGATATTTGTGAAATATGGCACTGCTTGGTCTCTTTCTTGCTGCAGTGTGGTCCATTTGGTATAAAAGTCATCATAACTTCCGATAGGGTAGTATTGTTCCTTAACAACATCCCTGAAGGAATCCTAGGTGGCCACGACTATATATAGTGAGGGTTCCTTTGTTTCCTTTTTCTCACAAAAAATTTCCCACCAATCTTTGACACGGGGAATGACTTTGAGGAGTGAAAAAGTAATTTTTTCTCTATTTGAAAAGTTATGGACCAAAAAATACCCTTCTAGTAGATTCAACCACTTGACTACAACATTTTCATCTATATTACCTTCAAATATAGGAATATCATTGTTGATTTGTACCTTGAAGGGGGCGACACCTCCACTCTAGGAAGATGCATTGCCTGTTTGTAGCCGCTGAAGGATTTGCATGAAACTATCCATCATCTTGTTCCTCTATTGCATGAGGGATTCCTCAAGCAACATTTTGAAAGGATCTCCTTTCCCATCATCTTTCTTTTCTCCTACCATGAGAGGTCTTTTGGGCGTGTGAGAGATTTTTTCCTCAATAGAAACAAGCTCGAGACCCAATTCTTTGTACCCTGACCTCGTTGGGGACATGCATTAAGATGACAAGGAGAAGATCGATTTGATATCACTGACCTAGATATTATGAGCATAATGAAATGAATACAAATTATTATAAGATGCTTAACACAAAATAACAGAGATATAGCAAAACTGGTTTTCTATTCAATAAGGAAATAAGTTGAAACTATAAAATGTAATGGAAACCAAGCTTGCTAGAATGGTGGCGGCTTATCTCTGAGAAGATATGTGATGAATGCACTCATTCAAACAAAGATCATTACAATGAGGTTCTAAAGGCCTTTTTACAATAAACAAGAATGCAAAAAATCCTAGACATCCAAAAACCTAACCCTAGGAGATGAAGCACCAAAAGTCATGTGGGCCTCATTTTGGTAAGTTAGTACATCAAATTCTCGAGGTTGTAACTTTTGCATACGATATTCGTTTTAGGCACACAATAGCCCATTGGAAACCTCTATCCGAGGACTACACATTTTGTAGCTATCTATCAAAGGTCNCTCCATGCTATGTTCATATGTACCTTCATGCTGCTAGTACCATACCTGTACCTTGGTTAGATTTAGAGTTGACTGAAGAGGCGGGTTGTTAGGCCTGTAGGACGTTGAAGAAGCGAGTTGTCAGGCCCATAGGAAATTGAATAAATGTGTTTTTTGTCCCGTAGGACACTGAAGAACTGCCACCTTTGGTTACTTGGTAGAGGGCCCATGTGATATGAGAGAATCCCAACACAAACCTGCGATAGAAATTAGCGAGGCCCAAGAAGATCCGAAGCTTAGTGAGTGTGGTTGGTGCTGGCCAATCACGGATGACCTGGATCTTGGCTAGATCCACATGCACACCATGCTGATCAATGATGTAGCCTAATTAATGGACCTTTTCCGTGCCGAAGGAGCATGTTTCCAAGTTTTCATATAGTTTGTGCTGCCGTAGGGTGTGAAAAACCTACTAAATATTCTGCAAGTGTTCCACCAAAGTCTTGTTGTAGATGAGAATATCATCCAGATACACCACTACAAAAGTACTGGTGAAAGGTCACATGATATAAACCATCATCCTCATAAAAGTTGTTGGACCATTTTTCAGACCACAAGGCATAACCAACCATTCAAAAAGAGCTTCATTTGACTTGAAGGCGGTCTTCCATACATTTGTCTGTTCTATTGGGACCTAGTGGTATCCAAACTTCAGATCAATATTACTGAATTATTTGGCCCCCATGATATGATAAAGGAGGTTTTCGATTTGGGGAATCGGGTACCAGTTCCAAACTGTGATTTTATTCAGGGCCTGGTAATCAATGGAGAGTCGCCAGGTCCCGTCTTTCTTCTGCACCAGTACGATTTGGCTCCCAAAAGGATATGATCTAGGATGGATGTGCCCCTTGTGGAGCAGTTCTTGGATCTGCCTCTTGATCTCCTCATTTTCTAATAGAGAGCGGCGGTAGACCGTCCCATTGGGTAGCGACGCTCTTGGGGTTAGATCGATAGGATGCTTGACCTAGTAGTGAAGAGGTACCCTGGTAGAAGAGAAGAATATATTTGAGTATTCTTACACGACCTTATCCACTTGCTTCGGTTGTGTGGAGAGATCGGCTGCAGAGCCTCTGGATATGGCTACGATCTTTCGCTTACTCTGAGAGCGAACCATGAAGAAGACAAATTTCCCTTTCTGAGAGATGACCTTCCTGTATTGCTTGAAAGAGATCAAGGAAATAATACTAGGAGGGACTGCCTCGAGTATCCTGTACAATTTCCTGTTCAAAGTAATAATAACACTACTCTCATATACATCATGGCATTTCCATAAATAAGGTTGGCTCAAAAGAACATTACAAACTTCGAGAGGAGAAATATCAAATAATATATCATCTTTGAAGGGCTTGATGCCGTATGACAATCGACATTGTTTGCTAACAGAGAGATCGCTTCCTTGGTGGAGCCATCCAATGCTGTAGGGTTGTGAGTGTGGCATTGTCAGCAGGGCCAACTGCTTGATGAACTCTTTTGAGATGAGTTTCTTCTGGCTACCGCTATCAATGATGAAGTGCAGCAGGGTTCCTTTTACCCACATCTACAAATGAAAAAGGCGTTCTCGTTCTTCTAGTTCGTTTGGTTCACCATGCTGGAGCTTGGTGGTAGCAACGGTGGCACTGGGTTCTGTGTCAATGATTCATCTTCCCCTTTCTAGTTCTGACTTAGATTCAGAACCTGCATCTGATTCAAAGGATTTCACTTTGGCAACCAACGACTTCTTTGAGCAACAATCAATAGTGTTATGCCAAGGGCTCTTATTGAAGTCACACCACTTCCCAATATCCTTCTTTTTCTTTTTGGTGTCCTTCTTTTCTTGCGGCTTTGACTGGTTGTCCTCATACGGTCCATATTTTCTCTGTCCTTTGTTTGGTAGGTTGGGGCCGCTCTTTCCTGGTTTTTGCTGTGAGGGGTTCCCAGGTCCAAATTGTCGCGTCTTTTGTTTGAGCTTCTACTCGGTTTTGATGACATATCGATAGGTCGCGCCCAAGGATGAGATGTATGGAAATTCCATTTTGGTCTGGATGTATCTATGCAAAGAACCATGATACGTGAGCACCAGATGTCACTCCGAATCTTTGATACCCATCTTGGTGCATAGGGTAAGGAAGATATTTGTGAAATCTGGCACTGCTTGGTCTCTTTCTTGCTGCAGTGTGGTCCATTTGGTATACAAGTCATCATAACTTTTGACAGGGTAGTATTGTTCCTTAATAGCATCCCTGAAGGATTCCAAGGTGGCCACGACTATATATAATGAGGTTTCCTCTGTTTCCTTTTGTGCACATAAAGTTTCCCACCAATCTTTGACATGGGGAATGACTTTGAGGAGCACAAAAATATTTTTTTCTCTATTTGAAAAGTTATGGAAAGAAAAATACCCTTCTAATAGATTCAACCACTTGTCTACAACATCTGCGTCTATCTGACCTTCAAATATAGGAATATCAAATTTGATTTCTACTTTGAAGGGGGTGGCGCCTCCGCTTGAGGAAGATGCATCGCCTCTTGGTAGCTGCCAAAGGATTTGCGCGAAATTATCCATCATCTCGTTCCTCAGTTGTGTGAGATATTCCTCAAGCAAAATTTTGAAAGGATATCTTGTCCCGTCATATTTATTTTCTCATGTCATGAGAGGTCATTTGGGCGTGTAAGAGCTTTTGTTCTCAAGAGAAACAAGCTCAAGACCCAATTCTTTGTACCCTGACCTTGTTGGGGACATGCATTAAGATGACAAGGAACAAACCATTATGAGACCACTAATCCATATTTTATGAGCATAACAATATGAATACAAATTATTAAAATATGCTTAATAAATAATAACAAAGATACAATAAAACTAGTTTTCTATTCAATAAGGAAATAAGATGAAATTGTAAAATGCAGTGGAAAACAAGCTTGCTGGAATGGTGGCGACTTATCTCTGAGAAGATATGTGATGGCTGTTCTCATTCGCAATACGATCATTAAAATGAGTCTCTAAAGGCCTTTTTTCAATAAATAGGAATGTCAAAAATCCTATACATCCAAAAACCTAACCCTAGGAGATGAAGCGCCAAAAGTCATGTGGGCACCGTTTGGGTAAGTTAGTACATCAACTTCCCAGGGTCATAACTTTTGCATACGATCTCCGTTTTAGGCGCACGATAGCTCATTGGAAAGGTCTATCCAAGGACTACACATTTTGATGTAACAAAACAAATTGTATTTTTGATTGTGGCAAGCCCTAAAAACGTTGTTTAGGGCCTCAAAATGGCCCTGCAAGTCAGGGACCCAAAAACTAGGAAAAAACTACCAAACTGGAAAATTTCAAAAATGAACCAGTTGGAATAGGTGGGAGGCCACCAAAATCAATATGGATGAATTCTCCCCCATTGGGAGGCAATCGTCTCCATTACGTTGAATTCCCCCATCAGACGAGGAAATTTCTGTTGAATTTGACCCCGGGTGAGCCACTTGCCTTGGTGTAGGAGATGCCCTACTTTGACAACTCGATAAAGCTGGATCCTTTGCTGTCGAGGTCCCTTGATATGTATGTCCACAATATGATCACTTGATTCCTATTGCATGCAGTAAGGGTTGAGCTCTGTTGGTTTCAACTGCTCTGCTATCTCTGAGGTGTCCAATAATGGTGGGAAATATGGTTGAAGGAGAGCCATGTTGAAGACTGGGTGTAGGCCAAGGAAAGGGGGAATGTTGAGTGAAAAAGCATTGTAACCCATAACCTTGGTGATGGTGTATGACCCATACCAGAGTGGGAGAAGCTTTCAATGGGGCCCTATAAGGTGCTCTTTCTGCAAGTGGAACCAAAATTTGTCGCCCACCTTAAACTTATGTGGAACCCAGTGTTGATCATGGTGCTTCTTGTACTTGGCATTGGACTTCTGTAAAATATCCTGAACCTATTTCCAGATGTGCTAGATTTGATGAATGAATCGAGTGGCTTTGTCAGGTTATGGTGGATCAGTGGACAAGTTGGACGAGGTGGTTGCGAGGGGTAGTGCAACATCCATGGGGCCCAATGGTTGAAATCCCAACCCCCCATGAAAGGGGCTGTGGCTAGTTGAGCTATTTACAGATCAATTGTAGCTATGTTGGACATGGATGATTTTAGGGGCTAAATTTCTCTCATGGGCTAATTTTCCATGGTTTTTCCAAAAATGAGATTTGTTATTTTAAAAATGATTCGCCCAAATTCTATAGCATAAAATTATTTTACCTTACAAATCACAAACTTTTTATAAAAACTATATAAAATACTTAGAAATTTGAATATTTTTACAAAAATATCTCCAAACATTTATAGTTGACATATGAAGGATTAGTAAGATTCGCCAAGGTTTCTACATTTTAAAAGAAATTTCCATCCTTAAAATCATCCCTAATGTTGGACATAGGGAAGAGTCTCATCCCATGTGTGGGGGTTCTTGGAATTGTACAAGCACAAGATATGTATGATCATTCGATTGACGACCTTAGTTTGGCCATCTGTTTGGGGGTGGAAGAAAGTGGATTTGGTGAGCTTGGTATCGAGTAGCGACCAGAGGCTCAACCAGAATTTGTTGAGGAACCAACTGTTGGATCATGTTGTCATTGATGCCAATGGTTTGATTGATTGATGTCAATTGATTGATTGATGTCAAAGGATTGATTGACTAATGATTTATGTAATATTATATGTATTGTCCTTGATGAGAATGCATATATGAAGATGGATCAATGAGTTTTCATTAATACATGATGAAGATGGATTGATGTGGTTCCATTGGTATATGATGAATTGTTGGAAAAATGTATAGATGACTCATTATTGTCTTATCATGATTGATAGGGTGCACAAATGGATGAACTCCAAAGTGGTTCCCTTATGGTGAAAGCCCTCACGGGAAGACGCTTTGCGGATTGAGTTATCCTAGAAGAATGGTTAGAGGACCCATTCTCTCATTATTGTCTTATCATGATTGATAAGGTGTACAAAGGGTTGAACTCCAAAGTGGTCCCCTTATGGTGAAATCCCTCACGGGAAGACGCTTTACGGATTGAGTTATCCT